>KN897311.1:840-13471 GCA_000934455.1 Apostichopus parvimensis
AAAATAACTATCTGACTAACGTAGAACAAATGAGTTAAATTTGTCCAAGAATTAAGTGAGAGCCAGAAAAGATCAGAGATTTCAGCTCTTATTTCTTATTTGGTAGCACTCCCTTGTGGGCATCAACCATTTAATTTACTATTCAGAAATTTACAGTATAAAAGTTTTAGTCAAAAATGCTACCATATCTAGAAAGAACAGTCTTTCTATGTAAAATATAGACACATTCAGTCAGAAATCAGAGTGCGACCTTTAACCGTTATGGCACAATCTTTAAACACTTCGCAAAAGCGGTAAAATGCATTATGGGAGCTCCACTCTGATATCCTCTGAAAATCCGTTTTAATACATATTCATAAAGCAGCAATCGAATTGCTTGAAGCAAAACTTTGAATATTGAATATTTGAATATCTGTTTGCGACGATGTCGGACTCGCGATGTGGATGAATTTCGGAAATTTCTTTACCCCGGCTTGAAAAATACAAACGAAACGTAAGTACAAACCTTTCATCTTTCGAATTATACATTTTCCGTTTTCAAGAAGTTACTACCTCCATCGCTCGGCCGATGGTATAAAACAAGTTAAACAATGATTTGGGGCTAAATTCGGAGTTCTAGCATTCTGGGTCGAACTAAAGTGACAATTTGTTAAGGGTACACTTGGTCACCGTCATCAACGTATCCTATCGTGGTTAATTACATATGTAACTGTGAGTGAAATTTGATATATCGTGTAGCCTAGGGTTATAATTATAAGTATTCTACAATGCAGTGTATTAATCATTAAGGGACTGTTTGGCTATGATGTAACCTTTCAAGTTGTAGAAATTGTTTACGAATACAATGTTGTTTTCTTGAACTTTGGAGGACTTAAGTACAGTAGTCAAAAGTAGGTTAGTGTTAGTACAACTACACAGTACTAGGCTTATCCTGATATTAGTTTAATATGTAGTCACTGGTGGTTTTCAACACTGGCAATACCCCCACTCCCCAGAGCCCTAGTATATTTAATACTAGTACTTGAAAATTAAATAATCTTATTATTAAACAAGGTACTGTCTTGGTCAGTAGGCTATAGTCAGTACTAAGTAGTTTTACCATTGTGTGAATTCATCCGGTGTAGCTAGACATACATAGGCCTACCTGCTAATTCTGGATCAAGTCACCTTAGGCTACAGGTAGGTCGAGTCAGTGACAAGTCAACATCGGTTCTTTACTTTGTGGCAAGAGGAAGGCCTCATTTTTGTAGGTCAAGCTTTGTACAATATATAACTATCTATTGTTTTCAACAATAGGCTAAGGATAAGTCTACGCTGAATTTTCGTGCAGTGTTCGGTACGCATTTTGGTAGTATTCTTTTGCTTGTGAATTTATTACAGTTGAGTTTTTTGTTTTGGTTGGACATGTGCCTATTTCACGTTGTAATGAAGTTCTTCACCCTGTACTGCTGTACGTTGCTGTAATTTTCAGAGAGAAAATGCAGTTACAAGTTTCACAATAATATGTTATGTAATATGGGCTTGTTGAAAGTTAATCTCTGTCTGTTGCTCTTAAAAGCAATGTTAAATCATTAGTCATGTGACTATATATTGTCTCCTTCTTTCCAACATTCTGTTAATATTGTTTTCTTTAATTTCCAGGACTCTTTCTGCATCCGTGGGTTGGATTCTCTTATGTGGGCACTTGACATATAGTACTGGCATAAATATTTGAGAAAAGTTTAACCAGTCATTAATTCAAATTGCTTCTTTAATTTGTTTGTTTATACAATAGTCACAGTATAAACAAACATGCAAACTGTAAAAACAACACCCAACCATTTATCTTCATTGTCATACATCATGTGGCAATTAACTGTGACAAATATTGATGCAATTTCACATGGTTGATTTTGTTTCCTTGTTATTATTAGCTTTTGTCACGTCCGTCGTTCAGGAATTAGATCTTTCTTGGTTCCCACGAACTTCACCTCTATTATTTTCTGGTAAGACTGCGGCTTGATTTCTTCCTTAAGGAATGGCAGCTGCGAATATCATGGAGACAGGAAATATTACAACAGGAATGAAAACCAGAGGGAACTTCCCAGCGGTTATTTGCCTTTAAATACATTATGCATGCAGAACAAGAGTAGCTTGCAAGCTAACCCTAGCTGAAGTTCCTACTAGATGTACATAAGCCGACCTTTGACCTCCAACTAAAGCCAACAAGGAGGTTCTACTAAATATGAAGTCAAATCTTTATAGGGTTTACATCGCCATTGAGACCTGACCTTGAATAATTTCGTAGGATTTGACTTCTGCAAACCATAAATGAGCTTTCACCTATACCAAATTGTAGGGCACTTTTACTTAATCATTTGGGTTATCTACCATGCATATATAATATATTTTGGAGGTAAAGTTCTTAGGATAAAGTAATCTTGATATTTAGACATTTGGACCTCTGCTGATCCCAAATGACATTTGACCTCCACCCAAAACAATAGAGTTCAAGTACCCACTATAACAAAATAATATGCGAAATATGAGCTATGTTATTTACCCTATCTTGGGGTATCGTGTTTACAAGGTTTGTGTTTATAAGGCTTTAAAGAGTGTGACCTTTGATGACCCAAAATTACCTTTCACATTCACCTAAAACAATATGTTTTTTCTTGTACTTATTAAAGGGAATCCACACGCAACATATGAGAGCCAATACATTTTCCTATCTGGAGATATCGTGTTCACAAGGATTTCAAGTTTTGACCCCTGGTGACCTTAAATGAACTCTGACCTACACCAAATTGTGTTAATATTAACACTACATATGGCTATCCTACCATGCATATATAAACTCCTTTGATGTTCGGGTTCTAAATAATTTTGACAGGCTTCGGATATTTTTGAGATTTACACATTTTGCCTTCTGCTGACCCCAAGTAACCTTTGACCTTCATCCAAAACATAGGTTTCTTTTACTTATTATGGGAGAGCCACATGTCACATATGAGAACTATAGAGTTTACTTGATATCTACTTGATACTATAGATATCTTGAGATATCGTGCTTACAAGCTAAGGCGTCACGTGCCCGCACACACGCCCTACCCACACAACCCACAAATACGCCAATTGGACAGCATAGGACACTCGCCTGCCTACGGCAAGTAACCAAACATGTATAGAGGGCCTTTGACATATGTCGGTTACTCGGGCTCTCATTGGACGACCAATGTCACATGTTGCTTGCTAGCGCTCTGATTGGAAGAAATCGACATAGGTCGAATTAAATTGACATATGTAAGTTTCTCTTGCTCTTATTGGACTATCATTATCACGTCATACTATAGTTATTCTGATTGGAAGAAATGTGTTTCTGTCTTCTTTTGTATCTTTTATTTGCCTCATATTTTGTTTTCCCCGTTCTACTCAACTGCGTACAGTTTAATAATTTGTTAACAAATTTTCTCTGGAAAAGTTTCGTTGTATCCTTCAGGAAACCTCTATGAGAAGGCGCGGGAAAGTAAAAATATAGTAAAACAATTGGCAGGTTTCCAGCAATGAAAGCTGTGTGTAATTTGATGTGTACATGTTGTCATGTACATCCGGCAATGCATACTTTTATCGTAATGTTTGAGAATACAGATTCTTCTATACATCGGTAATAATGAGGAAGGCAATACCGTCGGTATGAATATGATCGCAATATAACGAATTTATCAGTATATTGCCGGACCATGAAAGAAGGTTTGCCATAGTCCACAGCAATATGTAAAGTTGGTAAATACATGATGTAGTTATGCAGTAAGTTTGTAGTAATTTACACCAGCACGTAGTAGGTTAGAGTTTCAGCAAGCAAGCTCCAATAAATTATGAAGTCCTTCAAATATATATCGTTGCATCTCTTTCTCTTGTTTCTGTTTGCTTACACAACTCTCTCACAACTCTCTGGCAATAGTTAAATATAGCATCTGTTGTTTTTTAAAAGGTCTTGAAGATTTCTAGAATTTCCTTTGTTAAAAGGTATTGGGAACCCCGTCAAAACCTCTCTAAATGTTAGCTCAGCTGAAAGCTTTCACAATAAACAAACAGTTCTACAATTATAGTGATCGAACTGTTACCAACTGTTACCATTCTTAGCCTTTGAAATTCCTTAATACCTTGTAATTCATTAGTAAGTAAATTTTATACTTTTAGAGGGTCACGTTTGGGCGGACGGGACTCTTACGCTCATAAGTTGACCCCCAATCATTTAGTGGAACGGTCTCACAAAAGGAAATGTACAGAACCTTTCTATTCTTGAAAGAATCAAGCAACATCTGATTGGCTTGTAAATATACAATGGGCACAACCATTTAATAATAAGGGTTGATTGATATTACAAGTTTCTACGGAGTTGCCATATAATCTATATATTGCCGCGACCTCCCGGAGAACTGGCATAGCCATAGTGCAGAGCAAAGATAGAACAAATGTTGGATAGGCCAATTAGGGTACGCGTTATCGTTACTTTCTCGTAAGTAAGTTTGGCTGCAAAATATACTGTTACTGTTGTTTCTCAAACCACGTTTTTTCCGTGGTGCGTACACGGTTACTATTTTTGGGACCGGTTCCATCACTAAATTCTCAACCTCCCCTCTCCTCCCCGCCCCCACCTGTCACCAAAACAACCAAATTACATAGACCTATCTATATCATCACTCTCACGCCGGGGAAAAATAATTCTCTCATAAGTATTCAACCTTAACTCTGAACAATTAAGTATAAACAAAAATGAAATGTGTAACCAATATGAGTTCCATACTGTTCACTTCTGTAAATAGAAACAGGAAAGGATGATTTGGCCAAGTTAACTCCTCTAACCAACTATATTATAAATTCACTCGATCCATACTGCGAATGGAGCAATATGGTTGCCAAAGAAAGGGACTCGAGACAAACAGGCACAGATGAACATGTAACCGATTCACTTTGCCCATGGAGACTGATGTTGACTGTGTTCAAAATACGTCACCATTTTAAAATCCTCTAACACTTACTACCACGCGAACCGCATATTTGCCGCCACCTACATTCTAAAAGTTCTAATCGGATGAATTTTAAAGTACGCTAAAAAATTGGGTCATTATTACCCTGTATATAACTGACATACCTTCCTGAACAATTTCGACATCCACACAACAACGTCACCCATATAAAATAATTACCGGGCTTCTATGAACTTGCCAATAATGTCTAGTGTTTCCTGCGATTTGGCTGCAATATTTTTATAAATTTGAAGGTCATTTGAGGTAACGAGAGGTGATTTTTTAGAAACGTAAACAAATGATACTTCTCCTAGAAAATGTGTCCAAATTTGCTGAGATGTCGTGGATACAACGCTTGAATGGTGGTGAACCAAATTTGTTCAGGAACCCTTTTTGTCGTAATGAGAGGGCCCAAAACAGTGGCTTCTGTAAAATTTTCAGTTAAGGTGAAATGTAGGCCAGAGATCATATGCAATGATAATGAAATTTGTTTTTCAAATGTTTAGTACTCATGACCAGTATTACCTGGTGTGAGTAGAAAATTGTCTTCCCATACGAATTTTCCCGTCATTGTTTGAAATAATTCCACCCGTGGGTGACGTGATGAAGTCGAATATTTACGTGTTATTCAGGCTTACTATGTAGTTCGATGTCATCTCTGTAAGAGAATACTTAGTAGATTTGTACTTTGAAATTTTCAACAGTTACAGGAATACTTTCTTTTACGATTTCGTTTGATTGTGTCAATGAAAACTACGGGGCATAGTTTATAAATATTTTAATAAATACAACGATCTATCAAATAAGTTCGTGACAGTAAATATTCAATGACAATCCAAACCTAGTAAAATTTTAATGGTGCTTGTGTGTGCGTGGCGAGTATGTACATGCTATGGTGGGTGCGCGCTGCCGCGGCTTCTTGTTACACCCATATAGAATGGTCAACTCTCATACTTGGCATGTAGGTTGTCTATGCATAGCGACCTTATTGATTTTATTGAAGGTCAAGAGTCATCTAAGTCAACATGATAAAACTGTGAAAACCTTGTACCTATACCATATCTCTAGAGGGGAACCATGTGTAAGTTACCCATTCTGAGTTGATCAAACCCCTTGATATTTATTAAAGCCAAAGTCATTTGACGTCAACTGGCCCATAAAAGCGAAACGGGAAAACATATTTCGTTGTCTAAACTAAGTTTGTTGTTGTCTGAACTAAAGTTGTTGCTGCTGTTTTATCACGTTGTTGCTCAAACTCACGTTGATGTCTTAAATTCCGTTTTCTAAACATACGTCGTTGTCTAAACTTACGTTGTTGCTATCGGCGCTGTTAAAAATTGCTCAACCGCGTAATGTTAACCAGAATGCAAAATGCGAAGTCCATATCTCCCACCGCCAGCCTATCAGATAACATGTGCGTTACAGCTCATACGAATATAGGAAGCTGCAAGGTAAACAACTTGTTATATGCATATGCATATGCTATGCATATACGCTGTGAATATCGGAAATCAGGTACAACGAGTGTCTCTACACAAAGTACCAGCATTAAAATACTGCACTAGTAATCTGGTTTCATTTAGCCCCTTCAACAATGTGTAGAGATAATCCGGGAATGGCGGAAATCAAGTGAAACGAGTGTCGAGACAAAGTGCCAGCATAAAATACTGTACTTGAAACTTATTTATTTGAACCATTAAATGATGTCTGGATATGTTGTGAATGTCGGCAATCAAGTAAAACCAGTGACAGTAATATTTCTAGAGACAAAAGTTTTCGTCACGATCGAACACCAATTGCGTTTATTATATGACCTATACTAGTGTAGTTGTAAAGATGCGATCACCGTAACTACAACACATAGCCCTAGTCAAAACTCGAGTGTATCTTGGATGATTCGTTTCTTGCATAACAAGTTAGCGGTCTTTTTGGTCTAAAATTTCTTAACAATGCTGAGCGGGGTTTGTGTATATTCCATTTACCCCACAATCCTTTTCGCAAATCGAGACTCCGAACTGGATTGGTGTTACGAATGAACTTGCTTGGCGGGTTTAGTAAACTAGTTCAGTGAGTGTTTTGCCTACGTACTTCAATATTGTGCCCTTCTTGTGACTCACGAAGCGCAGACTACATCCAACAATAGAGCAACTGATCCAACATTTACCCTGGATGCTTTGCAGTATTTGGAAACACCCAACTCTACGAAAATTATAGTATTTAAATAACATTTTTACGCAATATCGAAACTTCAATGACTACTTTTGACGATGTATAAATACAGTAGTTTATACACACGCACCAGTAATCCCAACTCTTCAAATATCCCCGTACCTGCAGTGTGCATATCTCGCTAAATTCCACGCAATTTGTATTAGGCCTGTTCGAACTTCGGAGTTTCAACTGCACATGCGCATATCCTGAACATTTGTGGAGAAAAGATCCTATCACCGTACCTACAACACATAGCCCTAGTCAAAACTCGAGTGTATCTTGGATGAATCGTTTCTTGCATAACAAGTTAGCGGTCTTTTTGGTCTAAAAATTCTTAAAAATGCTGAGCGGGGTTGGGTATATTCCATTTACCCCACAATCCCTTTCGCAAATCGAAACTCCGAACTGGATTGGTGTTACAAATGAACTTGCTTGGCGGGTTTAGTGAACTAGTTCAGTGAGTGTTTTGCCTACGTACATCAATATTGTGCCCTTCTTGTTACTCACGAAGCGCAGACTACATCCAACCATAGAGCAACTGATCCAACTTTTACCCTGGAAACACCCAACTCCACGAAAATTATAGTATTTAAATAACATTTTTATGCAATGTCGAAACTTCAATGACTACTTTTGACGATGTATGAATACAGTAGTTTATACACACGAATCAGTGTTGCACCAGAATCTTGACTTGAAGCACGTGGTCAAAGGGACCGCGAAAATGTACGCAAGTTTGCAACGAAGAAATAACTGGACAGTATTAAATGCACATTTTACATTATCAATTCTCAATACGGAGAGAACAAAACATACTGTGAGATGAAAAGTCCTTTTCAGTATCATAGGCTCAAGTGGGAAAACGTTGTGACCACCATAGCTAAGAAAGTGTAACATTGACAAGTTTCCTATTTCCATGAGGTGTCGTTATGAGTATAAATGTACTAATTTTTGTGAATGGTCAAAATACATTAAGGGTCAATAGTATCTGCAGAGGTCATATAAAAAACTTTTTCATTATATCTTTCAAGGATAAATTGGCTCATACCCTGTTACGATGATGTCATTCAATAAACCTCAATACAGTTTTGCATTCTGGTTTAAAGATACTACAAAAGGCAGCTGTGCATGTTAAGTATTCAAGAAAACTACTTAGCTGTAATTATAGCCTTTTAACTTTTCAAATTTGTTTCAAACTTTTTGTCTTTGTTTGTTTCAATAATAAAATATATATTTATCTTTATTCCATGTTTTCAAAACAAATGCTTACAACTTTCTAACATTGTGACAAACTATGTCTGCTAAGAAGAAGCACAAGGCAAGAAAGAAAGGAGATAGAAGGTGGTGACAATGGTATCCGGCCTATGTCTTACAGGCGCGTAGCGAGGAATTTGCTAACGGACTGGCGAACCTGTAGGCAAACTATTAGAGCCGTAGATTCGGCACTGGAAACTATCTAAGCGTCATGCGTTGGCGCGAAGCGTACAAGAAAAGTTTGGCCGAAGTGCCTCCCAGATCGCTGGAAATGGCACTTCCCATGCCTTGTAAGTTGCATCTAAGCATTTTCTATTTTGAAATTACTAGCGATATCATAAAAAACATATACAAAAAATGCTCAAGGGGAGGGGCGGTCGCTTCTTCGCCCCCCTTCGCTACGCCCCTGATGTGTTATATCTTTCACTCAAATTTCTCTTATAGAAGTTAGCTGAATGTCTGCAGTGTAACAATTATTATTATTATTTTCTCTAGGATATTCACAGCTGCCATTGTTTAGCGAAGAAACCAGACCGCAGTCTTTTACCAGATAGTAATAGAGGGCAAGTACGTGGACACCAAGAAAGATCTCTTTCCTTAACGACGGACGTCGCAAAGTCTGTGGTCGAAATTATGAACCCGCGGGATTATTACCATGTTTGTGACACCCTGGCAATCAAAATTCAGTCACGAGCCAAACAAGGCACGTGGAAGACGTATGGCGGTGATTACTTTCGAGTGAAACTCTTCACGGATAAACCGTATTCTGCCATAGGTCCGGATTATTTCTTTGACTACGACAATGGAACGTATTTAGCATTATTTACACTGAGGTGGCCTGGAACTGTGCGAGTTGATGCGATGCTTGTGCACCCAAGTGAGGCTGTCCAAATCCTGAACAGGACCCAGCAAGGTAGTGCAGCTACTGTCTTCACCTTCTATGGAACGTTTCAGACCACAGCACCAACCGGCACCGTTTATACTGAGGACGTCACTTGCGGGGTAGCTCCATTCAAAGTAAGTCACGCTCGAATTGTAACGTTTTCTAATGATTTTACGTCTTGTTGTACATTCTTTATATACAGTTACAGACAATAATATAGGTGAGAAAAAGTTTGGGTTTCCAATAGGAAGCTAACAGATTGGTAACAGTATGTTCGTAGAACAAGGGAAATTTGTATTCCTGATGTCAGTGGATATCATATTTAAATTTAATTCTTTGCTCTATCAATATTGTTTTGCTTATACTACCTGTGAGCTTTCCATTGTTGATATGAAATAAAAAAAAGCATGCAACAGTGATGTGTTGTTTTAAAGTTTGGACTGTCCAAATCATGACATTTGGTACACTTGTTTAAGAATGGATCATGTACTTGATGATAAAGATGAAACCTTAGAATCAATCTTCCTCGGCGACCCCAACTCCCGTCCCCCTCTGACACAATTTAGCTCACTTACATTACTGTGTATGTGGTTATGGAGTTCAGGACGTCAAACGTTTCACATTTTCAGCAACTTTGATTTTTTTTACGATGCCGAAAGCTCAGTAAACTTTGCGATCGTACTGACGAGTTCGCGTGTACGGGTTTATGTGTGTGCCGGGAGGGGAGTGAGGGGAAAGTATGTGTGTGGATGTGATGAATAGCTTCTAACACGATATATCAACAACCACAAGTTTAATCAATGTCATACGTAGTAGATAGATGCAATGTGTTGAATAGAAGTGCCCTATGTTTGTAGTTCTCACCTCATGAATATTAATGAATGTGAGGGGCTTACCATAAAATTCTTAAAATGTCAATATCTCTTCAACCGTATGTGCGTTAATTTATAGTTGATATGGTGGTGTAACTCCGTAGAAAGTACATGTTCTTTGAAACAACAATTTTACCTCATTAAAGATTTATGGGTGGGTGGGGTTTAATGGGTAATAGTCAAAAACAGCTTGTAAACACGATATCTCAAGAAACACAGGTGGAACCAATAACATACTTGGTAGGTATATCCAACTTGGTGAGTACAAGAACCCTGTTGAAAGTTTAAGGGGGTCAAATGTCATATGAGGTCGACATGTGTCAAAACCTGAAAACCTTTGAAACATGATAACTCCTATAGTAAAGCTCGTTCCATTTTGTAAATACTGTTTGGTAAAATTCAGTTCAGTTTAGTTTTTGTGAAGGGTCCTTATAGGACTTCAAACATACATACAATTATTCAGGAACTGATATCTGATTCAGAGTGTTGCTTTAAACGTCTGCTGAAACTTCTCTATCAGTGCTGATAAAGCAACATTAATTACAGGCAGATGTTTGTAGCTGAAGGGTCATCAGTTAAAGTCCACCTCCTTGGCAGTTTACCTGAAATATAATAACGAAATATTCTGATGACTGAAATTTATTGCTTCAGGTAACAATACGCATCATTATCACATTTCAGGGCGACGGTATGTATTTATCATATTCGAAATAAAACCTTATTTGAATGTTTTTTCTTCTTCTTATCATAACAGCCTGATTATAATTTTTTTCTTCTCAAATGACTAAATGGCAGGAAGATAAAAACTTTTCGACTTCTACTGTGTATAATACACTTATTAAAAGGTCTACTGTAACTCCTAAATTTTTGTTGATTTGAAGTTTGAGTTCTGGAAATCACAAAATGTCTGTGGGAAATCTCTTTTCCATCTAGACCCTATGAATTTGTCACATAACAGAATTAACCAAAGACACCCAACCTGCATAGAGAATTAAATAGACTAGAGTAACATGAAACATAAAGTAGACTCGCTTAACACTTCATTAGTCTTAGTTATAAAGCCAATCAAGTAAAAATAAAGTAATAATAATTGCACTCTCTTCACAAATTTCAGTTTCGTCGTATCAGTAATTCAGGTAGAAATATCTAAAAACTTTGCCTATTATCTGAAAATGTTTATAAACTATTATTAAATCCAAAATGCAAGTACTCCTGTGAGTTTTTATACACTTTTATACACAATATCAGTCACAAGACATAAGCAGACTAACATCCAAAACCAGAATGCAAACGAGCGTAGTGGCTCTGCCGCTTTACTGTTTGCCAACCATTTCAAGAACCTACTGGTTGGTACAGTTTCCTGGTTGGGAAAATCATGGTCAGTCGCAAATCTAAGATTGTGCCAAACTGTTTTACAGTCTCTTCATGTTAGTGACTGGTTTGCTCAGAGCTCTTGTGGGCTTCACTGAATGTATCTGCAGGAAAACAGTTTCTATGAAAGATAGAAAGTCCTTTGATCCTTTTGGGTGTGACAGGTTAATCACCCAAAATGAAGCCACCAGATTAGACCAGCTGCAAGATCAGTTGATCTGCCAAACTTCTCTTCCTCAGCTTGGCAGAAAACAGATTATCACCTTCCCAGAAACGAAGTGGTGAGATAGTGTGGTGATCCCGTCGATAACAGACAAAAAACTAAATATCATCAGAGTTTTAAAAAAGTCACTCAACTATTGATTCAAATTAGCTGATCTATTTTATCTGACTTGTCATGTCACTGATTTGAGTCACTGTGTTATTTCAATGAGGAACATTTATGACGTCGACAAATGTATACTGTATCATACCATAATTTTAACATACCTACTTCAAAGAGCATGCAAAACAATTGCTCCTGTTGACTTTTGTTCAAATATTCCAAAGAAACATAAAAGAAAATCAATGAGGTATAGAGACAAAAACACCATTTTGTGTGTGGTTCCTTGCATATTTAAATATTTTTGGTCTTTGATATTTACAGGAAATTCAATAGGATTTATTAACCTACTATCCATGATGAATAATCATCATTCAGTTATGATGTACCATGCAATATGTTGCTAATATACTAATGTTAAGCCTCGCCCTTCATAGCTGATATATAAAATGTAAATTTACAACACATGAACATGCACCCGTCATCAACATATATAACAATACATTATTAGAAAACCAAATCGAATTCCAGATGCAAAGTTCTTGTTATTTCATGTTTTGACCTTTGACAATAGGGTCTACTCACTATGGGCTATCTACCCACCAAGTATGACACTGATTCATCATTATTTTGTTGAGTTATTGTGTAGAGCGTACAAACTAACGTTAATGATATAATGTGAAGCCTCACCCCTCATTAATCTGCATTT
>JXUT01144252.1:0-19939 GCA_000934455.1 Apostichopus parvimensis
CACAATTAGACATTGGTTGCACTTTTGAAATTTCTGTCCATTTTCTGTTATATACAGTATATGTCAGGCATTTATGTTTTCATTCATTATTCTCGCTACAGTATCTATCTATAATTAATGAACATGTCTCAGCTCAAGCTGAGATTTCAATCAATAATGACCATCGTCAACACGTAAGGCAAATATCAAATATTCTCTTAGAATTAGGGAACTGTCAGGATTAAATGAAAGGTGAGAAAGAAATTTAATCCAATCCAGAACATCCAACCAACAACCACAGACAAGTTCTTTTAAAACCAAATTCATGGATCTGAATGGTGTGGGAATGGGGGTGGGGTAGAGGGAGAGGTGTTGCCTGCCAATACAGTATGCCAAAACTGCAAAGAGAATATTAAATGCACAAATTTTAATTACAGTTTACTTCTAAACGTACTAACGTAGTATACCGAATATTATGGTTTGATTGATAGAAGCAGTCTGTTGTTTACTAACAAACACACTTCATGTATTTAGTGCAGTATTTTTAAGGTTCCCTAACACTATTACATCAAACGTATACTGTATAGGCCTTCATGTAAATAGTGCAGTATTTTTAAGGTTCCCTAACACTATTACATCAAACCTATACTGTATAGGCCTTCATGTAAATAGTGCAGTATTTTTAAGGTTCCCTAACACTATTACAAGTGTACTGTGAATTGTACAGTAGCCTACTGTACAGTGTATACATCGTACAGTAGTTAATTTCTCCACTCCCCCTTCAGAATCTAATGGCAGACCACCCACAAAAATAGAAGAGAAAGAAAGGTTGTAAGAAGATGAATATGGATCACAACTGACAAAGGTTAAAAGAATTGTTGATTGAAGAGTTAGTCCTATCTGTGACATCCTGTGGTATTCTTATTCGCCTACAGGTATAACATACTGTACAAGTACAGAAGAAATCTCTCACCACACATAATCCTAATAGTTATAACAGTTTCACTTTTTTTCCATCGGATTTTTACTTTTTCCATTAACAGGGAGACACACTGACGGTGCAATGTAAGCCTTGATGTAAATGCAGGATGTTTTTCTTGTGCCGGGACTAAGCCATGTCTTGCACAGTTTTATGACTGTCATGTAAAATTTGGTAAAATACAGTATGTTAAAGAGTTTAAAAAAAAAAAAATGAAAGACTGTACTGAAAAGTAAAGTACATTGACCAGTAGTTTAACTTTCACATATCAACTTTCTGAAGGAAATATTCTGCTGGAATCAACAGGGAGTAAAAAGGTTGTTTGTTAAATTGCTACACATTCACAATGTAGAATACATTTTGACAGCGCACAATTTACAGTTGGTGCTTTTCAGAGCAATTAATAGGTTGATGATATTTATCTTAAAATTATAAATAAAGGGAAAATGTATGGTATCAAAACAGTACACTTTTGTGCATATATGTGTGTGTGTGTAAAAATTGGCACTTTCGCATAGCTACAGTAAGATATAAAGGGCTGCATTTGTGATATATTTCACTTAATGCCTAGGCCCTTTGAAACACCTTGTACTTTGCAAAACAATAAACGAGGACAGCGAAAATAAGACAAAGATACAGCACTGCTATATTTCTATTGAGGGTATTGAAACTTCTGGAATGCTAACTTAATACGCTATAAAACTCAAAACACTTAGTAGTCCTTTGCAATGTCCCTATATTTATCACCTTTGCCAATTTGAAGGTTAATGCCCATACTGAATACTTCACAATTGAATGCTTTTATTATTTTCTGAATGATTTCAATAATACTTGTGTGCAATCAAGTATAGCAACCAAACAGCTGCAGTTCACAGCATATACAGTATTCAGACAAGCTGAGCAGTGACAAATGGAGACGGAATTCTTTTTGTTCTGTTATCTGGCTGACACTATTGTTAAAAAATGTTTGTGAAAGGAACTCCAAGATATGAACCAAAACTCTTTTTTTTTCAAAATAAATAGCAGTGTGAGTCTTAGGTTCTTGTTGTCAATGTCTGGTATTACAGTACATGCAACTTTGGCAATTAAGTCTATTGTACTTTGAACTTGTAACAATTAAGGAAATTATGAGTTTAACATAAAAATCATTACTTTTAATCAGTTCACATCCTGAAATTCCTAAAGCAATTATATAAGTTGTAAACTATCACTTCTTGGGCACTATGAAGTTTAAAATCTGGAGTTCATCAAATTGCAACCTGTGTGCACAAGTTTAAAGTAATTACGACATGCTCAAACATTCAGCATTGAAGACTATGTAATAATGAGCATGTAAAATATATTGACAAGTGCTGTACAAAGTGTACATGTATGTAAAATGAATACACAGTATGATCCATAACCAATGAGATAGATGGCTGCGATATTCCATCACTAAACTATAGCAAAACTTATTAACCATCAATTATAACATGGCAGTAGAATAGAAATAATGAAAGTTCAATGATGCAGTTAATGATGCCATTGTGTAACGAAACTAGTTGCCACTTGTACCTATTTATAGTAAAAGTACATGTTGAGGAAGCATTTAATAGGTTTTTTTAGTGTCCTTTTATTGTCAAGATTTACTGTAGGACAATGTGTCACAGGTTTGCTTGCAGCAGAACTTACCACATTTCCAGTTTCATAGTCAAGTTACCTTTTAACCTTATTAATCATTGACCCTTAAAGTTTGTTCCATATTACTGTAACTCAAGGGGTTCACATATCACAACAGGGAAAGAGTATAAGTACTGTATGTTTACTGTGTGTATAATGTTCTGTGTGTACAGAACAGCATACTGTTCTACTTCTTTTGTAGTACTTACTGTAGGCTTTACAGCTGGAAGTACTGTGGGGTATTTTGCATGGTAAATGACACATACAGTAGCCTCCTTTTCTGATGAAACTAAATGTGCAGTAACTTGCAATTTAACGTAACCACAAAGTTACATGTTTTACATGTGCAGACATTCTTAAACATAATTATTGTTGCTTGTCAGTACAGTACTTTAAATCCAGATGATTCTCTCTCATCTGTTAATAGCACTTAAAACAATGGTATTTTTCATATGGGTGCCAAAGATAAGCACAAAGCAAAGAATAGAAGCATGTAGTTCATGAAAACTTGGTATTGTACTGTTTAACATAACATCAACATAAGGTTTGATACTCCAATGAAGAAAGTAAAAATATTACCATAAATGTAATCTAGACCTAACACAACATAATTGTAATAAACTTGGGGGGGGGGGGGGTTCCTTCTTTAGAAACATTGTAGAGAATTTTGTGTGGAAATTCATGCTTTTAATTTTAAGTTGTGTCCATAACTGTGAAAATTGATTGCAACATAGTAATCTTTATCATTACGTAGAAGTTACAGCAGTCAAAAAAGGTTACACAAATTATGGAAAATTTGGCTTGCTCAGTAACGGTTCTACTAACTCAGGACCTTTTAAAGAACAAGCTTGGCCCATAGGCCTAGATGTCATTATACCTTACTATGATCAAAATTTTGATGGAATCATGTAGGACAAAACTAAGTTATCAAGCAAAATCAGAGGGTTTGTCATTACAACATAAAATATCATTTGTTCTCTTACAATCTCGAAATTAACATCTCAGTCCATACTATCAGTATCAGAAGAGTTTGATGTTGCCTAGCTGCATTTCATTTTTCTGGTCTAATGTCAGGCAGAGCTTTATTTATGGGTGCTTACAAAGCTAAGTTGACCAATGGTAAATTTAAAAGGAAACTGTCCTAAACTGAAAGTTACAGTGACTCAATTTTGGTCTAGCCTATGCAATGTTAGGTTAAATAGGATTTTAGCTCTAGTGAGTCTGTAGTCTGTAGTATAGCCTTTAGGCCTAACTTAGGAACAGTTAGAACTTAGGTCTAGGCCTAGGTCAGAACCTAGGCTGGTAACTTCTCTAAGTAAGGTAACAGGTAGGCCTTAGTCTTCTTACCTGGAAATAATTCGGCATCTGTCAATTCATGGCCATTCCCAGAGAGATGGTCAACTTGGAGAGAGTCATTCATATTGACATCACCATAGCCTCCTAGCCCTTGGTCCCGATAGTCATCAGAAAACACGTCAACCATGTTTATGAAAAGAAGTTAGGCCTACACCTCACTTTTTCAGGCGAATTAGTACCAATCAGTTCTGAACGAATATCAGTAAAAGGAAGAAGATGGTGCAGTAATTCTTTGCAGTGAAATAGAGACAAGCAACAGGCGGTCCAGCCAAAGAGTCTGTGATTCACCACGAATACAAATCAATCCAATTTCTCCACCAGCAATGATTCATGTCGTGCTCTCATTTGCAATACACAACACAGATCGCCTACGCACAAAGTTAGTAGTCGGTTATAGTTACGTTAGTTCAGTCATACGGCCATGCATAGTCAATCGACTGTTTATATAGTCCACAAGTTCATTTGGATGAAATATAAACATTCGTGTGAGTCTTAGACTAGAAATGGAACTTCAGTCGTTTTATGTAAGGAACGAAGAAATTATCATCCTCATTTGTAAAATAGTTGCAATCCAATGCCCTTGTAAACGCGCATATTTTTGCAGTTTTGCTTGAAATATTTCGATAACGTATCATAATGAGCTTAGAAAATACCAACTGCAAGGATACAAGAATCAGTATTGAGTTACATCCATGTATGATAATATTGGCCTATCAGGAAAGATTCACAAAGTTTAGTCTGATTTGCAATAAACCGAAGCACTAGTATATTGCATAATCACAAGACGGCTCATATAAACAAATATATGGTTGTGTCATGTATGATTAGTTTCGACTTAATATCATATCTGTGGGGTGTCGGCTGAAGCAGCAACAAGACCCAGACCTATCCCAAATTTAGTTGAAGACCGAAGGGGACGTTTTTTGAGGATTGCCATAATGGCATCTTCTTGGCAGCAGATCCTAGCACTGGATGCGCGATACAATGCATATCGTACACCCAACAGTCCACAATTCCGTGAGTTACCCTTGATGGGTTGGCCTAACGTTAGGTTATGTCTAACGTTAGTTTGTTAGCTAGCTTGCAACATTAATGCAGTGTTGTGCTTGAAGAAAAAGAGGTAGTGAAGTAGCAGTACTACTGCAGGCTAGGCTTAGTTCGCTTTCAGTGTTTGACATTAAGCAACCCCCAGTAATTGATGTACACAAATGATACTAAATGTAGTTGGCTACTCATTTTGTACAGTGCTGATAATGTGTTAAATCTTACAATGCATACCTCAAGTTATCTGGCTGGACTTAATTTAGCAACATGGTGAACAATCAGTACGCTAAACATTTTTCAATAAACAATAATCCATTGTTCTTACGTTAAGGCTGGTTGAAAGTTTATATCATTACAGTGAAACTACAAGACTGTCCAATGCAATTAGTTGCATGTACTGTGTGGTGAATTATAACATTACTAGCCTAATCGGGATTGAATTTTTCATTACAGGCACTCTCTATGTGAAACGAAGAAGCCAGCTTTTAAGGGAAAATGCTAAGGCAGGGGTCAGTATAAACAGTTATTATGTCTTTAGTAGTAATAAACTTTTTTTGTGCATTTATTGCGTCAAAACCCAAACAACGACAGCAACATCAGCATGAATTGGGTGGCACCAGAGGGCAGGAGAAAGAGAGGCCGACCAAACATAACATGGCCCAGGACAGTGGAAGAAGAGAGAGAGATAGGGCTGGTTCGCGATCCTGGAATGAGGCAAGAAACACAGCTGCCGACCGAGACGATGGAGATGCTCTGTGGAGGCCTCTAGGCAAGAGTAATCAACTACAAAGGCAAAACTAAGAAAATCTGCACTTCTCTGGATCCCACCCTCTCCCAATCAACCCCTCCCACTCAAACCCCTCTCTCTCTCAATTCCTTAAATGAAAGAAGCTGTTTGTGCTGATACAGTATTGGTAAATTTTTTATACTGTTCAGTAGTAAATTCTCTTCAAATTTCCTGTTTCAAATGTTTTATGGAATGATCCACTGTCTGTTTACATGTTGTCTTTGCAGTTTGATCCTTTGATCAGGAAGCAGTATTTACGACAACGTATGCAGCTGCTTGCAGACAAGTATGGAGCTACAATTACCTTGTCAGACCAAAGGTAGGAAGTTGTCATGGTTTCGTAACTCAAAGCAATTTCTAAAGTGATGTAACTGTGTAGTTCAGTTTCTATTGCTTTTGCTCAATTAACTTCACATACAGTAGGCTATGCCACTGATGTCTTTGGCTGTTATTTTACTTTCTTTTATCTTTACTCTCTTCCTTGTTGCTGGATGTTTATTTCTTCTGACTAGTGTTATCGTTATGTTAATACATTGATATGATCAGTCTTTGATATCTCTCGTAATGAAACTACTGTATACAGTACTCTAGGGTACAACTTAGCACCGGGAATATACTCAAGTTCGGGGTATATTATCTGGGTCGGTATTTTAACCGGGTATTCAAATTTTATTTCGGATATATGTACATGGTATTTTGGGTATATGCCTTTATGACAGAGTCAATACCGTCGGTGTGGGAATGAATAAAATAATGGGTATACCTGGTAAATCGATATACTGACACACCCTACTGTAAACTGAAACAGAACCTCTGGCAGTAACAAACTATGTAGAGTTCCAAACAAACATGCTGAAGTAGTTCTTTATATACATAAAAATTAAACATCTACTTTCCAGCAAGCTTCCCTCTACCATGTAATTATTGATTCTCTTTGTGTTGGTATATATGCATTTATATGTTTTAGTATGCTCATTTCACCCACAGTAGTCTTCGTAGCCGCAGTGCCAGCACCAGAGGGAGTTTTACCAATCTCAGTGTGAGTATCCTATATATAGACTGGTAGCCTGTGCAAAATTGGTTGGAGACAAGTTAGTGTTGCAGGTCATGTACCACAACTTAATTTGCTCAATTGACTTCATACACAGTAAATTTGTTGAGCTTACGACGCATCAAAGTAGTAGGGTAGAGGTTTCAACTGGCATGCCATACCCACTAATACAAATATCTTCATTGCTCCAATAATCTTGCTTTGGATCCCCTTCTGTTGTCCTGATGTTTCCTCCATCAGTAGTCAAATTTATGTCCTTTAATATTGAGAATCAAAATTGAGAAATTGAGACAAACAAGTGAGGATGAACATGTAACAGCACCTGAAATTTATGTAGAACAAAAGTTTTCTTACATCTCAGAGAGGCTCCATATGCCACACTCACTTCATCCTGTACTACTGTATAAGGTGAAGCTATGCCTTGAAAAGGCATGTTTTATGCCCGATTGGGTTGAAGTTTTTGCTCCTGTTACTGGCCTAACCATATTAATCTAGTGGGAAGGATGACTTGCAACATTTAAAGAAATTAATGAATAATGATAAAATAAAAAATTGCAACCCTTTTGTGGAAAATTAACAAAAATTGCAATTTAAAGGTCAGCAGTATTGACCCGTCCCAAAGTCAAACACACTAATTTTTAAAGTTTACAAACGTAGCATCCATGTGATTGTCCAGACTATTCCCAGAGATTGTGATAATGCTAGACAGTGCAATGCCTCTATGTAGAGAATGCAATGAAGGTGGAGTTAATATTCTTGTCAAATTTGAGCATGAGTGACCCGAGTGACGCTCTATCATATATGAGATCAGCACCCAGGACTTGTAAGTCTGAGAATATTGTCTGTTGTTGTTGCTTTTTTCCCATTTGACTTTCTGATTCTTAATCTCAGGCATTAGACGATCCTTATGGAAGATCCCAAAGCCGACAATCGTTCAATCAGTTAGACATATCCGGAGATAGTCCCGTCCCAAAAGGATTGACGCCGACGAAAAATGCTGAGGCTAGCAGGTATCTATAATATTTCATCTGTTTGCAGGCGGGTGATTACCTCATGATAGGGATTGGACAGTGAATGTCTGCTTGGGTATCATATAAAGCTATGTATTACGAATGTAAAGTTCCACCATTTCTGTCTTTTAATTGTTCTAGTAATTGTACTGGTTTGATTATTTATTGGTATATTTGAGTAATAGATGTACTGTATTGTCTGTTGCATAAAGGGGGGGGGGGTGCAGGGGGCAGGTCCTTGTTATAAACAACCACATTAACTTATTTACCTCCCTGTGAAATCTATTCTCATTTGCACAAACAATGATTCTATCAAAGCTTCTGAGGGTTGGGTTTATTTCTCAAATGCCATTGTGTCATCAAACGTTAAATCTTTTTAAGCAAGTAACTTGTCAGGGCAGTATGTTTTCTCTCTCCTCTCTTTGCTTTTCATGTGAGTTGTACTTCCAAGATCTTTTTTATGTTAAATGAAGTCCATCCCTCAATATCAGCAACATCAGTTTATGATATATCACCCTCACATTTCAGGGCTTTAGTTGGTGATAACACAGTTGGAGAAAATTATGCTTTTGCTGGTATGCACCATATCTTTGATCAGCACACCAAAGCAGGTATGTCTTGACTTTCTAAAGCAGTGAACCTCTCATAGAAAGCTAGTAAAGGCTTAGGGAGATGCAGTGTAATCCGTTATTAAAATGACTGAAACAAGAAGCATGATGGTACCAAACTTTAGAGAGGACTATCTTTCATAGTTTTATGTTATCTCAGTGTCAAAACTGAGTCAACCAAGAGGGCTGCTTTAAATTGCACAGTGAAGGTAAATCATCCAGTGTTTGACAGTGTAAATGGTCAAGGAAGCTATCAATTCTTTTGCTTGTATTGTTAAAAATCAAGCTTAGAATGAAGCTTATTCACTTTGGTTACCTACTTTAAAATTTATTGTATGCTGAAGTAAACTTTCAAAACAGGTCAGCTCTTTCTAGTGGACGAATAATCCCAGGTTATATAGTCAAAAAGTTCTCACTAACTGAAACCCACTTGGATCCAGTTTTAATTTCTTCCGTTTTGAAGTTCTTCAACGAAAACCTTCCAAAACTTTCTGTAATTTCTTTGGTGGTTTTTCTTGTTCTCTTACAGTAACGTCCGTCAAGTTTGCGAATGATGACAAATCTCGAGTTGCTTGCTGTTCATTGGATGGTACCCTGTCTGTCTGCCAGGTGTTACCATCTCCAGCCACCGTGATATGTATTCTGAAAGGTCACAGTGATGGAGTAACAGGTACATGAATAGAACACCTACCCCAAACAAGAGATTTCATCTGCCAAAATTTATTCGTTGCCACTTTAAACAATATACAACAAGTTTTCGAAATATTTCAGTGTTTTTCACATATTCTTCTCTTCTCAGTTTTGCAAGCAGGTTTTTGTCTGGGGTTGGCAGTATAACAATCCTCCCAAATTGTTCTCAAAATAAGTGTGGAATTTGATCAAAATAGAGCCACCCTCTTAGATTTTCTTTCACAAAGTGCAGGTTTATGTTAAAGTAAGCGACAACCAATGTGATTTAATTGTCATCACTCTGTCATAAATTAGTTACTCAAACGTTCACAATCACTTGGTTTAACAAAAAGGGGATAAAGGCTTGAAAAAATGACAAAGTCTGATCCATTTCAATTTTATTCTTCAATAATATTCAAAATAAAATAAAACTGTTAGCAAACTGCTTATCCACTAGCAGGATCTTCTTCAGAGGCTAAAATAATATTCAGCAGGTTTGGTAAAATTGTTGACCAAACAGAAAATCTTTCTTTGAAGACATTGAAGCCCAATCAGCAATACTTTTCAAAAGTTTGTAATTGTTTTTCAGATGGGATTCTGTTTGAAAAAATCCATCTACATGGCTAAACAGTCACTACATAGACATCTTTGATGGGTACTGTCATTTAAAACGTCTGGTATCAATCATGTTTGGTTGATGATCTAACTTTTTCATCTGTTTGATTTCTGGTCAGATTTCTGTTGGTCACTCTCGAATGACCTCCTCCTCTCCAGCTCGATGGATGGGACCATTCGTCTCTGGGTCGTCAGCAGTGGCAAGTGTGCCCGCATAATGGAGGACCCAAACAAGGCCCCTGTCCTCTGCTGTACATTCCAACCAATCAACAATAACTTGGTCATTGTATCCTTCTATGACATTTTTGTATTCAGAGATTTATATATATTATTATTTTTTTTTTTAACGTTTCAAAGTGACCAAGGCAAAACTTTAATACAACATTGCTGAAGGTAAAGAATGTTACAGAAAATATTGCCGCAAGTAACGAATACCCTAAAAATATGCTAGGCTGACCGCAGACATAAAGTCTTCAGTTGTAGGAGATTTTGTGATATTTTTGTGGTATAGTTTCTTATGAAAAGCCCATACTTGACATACCCTGAAAATCTTTAATTTAAAGCTGCCGTGGCTAGAATTATCTTACTTGAACTGACATAGATGAGAAGAATACAACAGATTACAGCAGAATGAACAAATTTTATAGAATCATGCCACTAATGACTGTGAATAAAGGAAAGAGTTGAAATAATTGAGTAGAATTTGGAGAATTTAGCTAGCTCTTTGCCTTGTTTTTCTCTCTATTATTGATACCATCTAATATCATGAAACATGTAGTTATTTTAAGCCTAAATTAAAAGTCAGGTATCATGTGAAAACATACTGCGAAGTCGAAAATTTTCCTCTTTGTGTGTTATAGATACTCATTTTAAAAACTGTCTGAAAACATTGAAGTGTTCAGAATCTATGAAATCATAATAATTATTGACATATTTCATAACCTGTTTCTGAAGGTTAGCCCTCCTTCAGGTATCCATATTTATTTGTTTTAACTGTTTATAATCATTGTGTGTGTGTTTATTTGTTTTAACTATTTATAATCATCAGTGTGTGTTTTTTTCGTCAAATCCTTAACACAATGGTACAGTCTGGCAATAGTCGAGGCCATGCGCAAGTGATAAATGTCTCTACGGGAAAGAGAGTCAGAGGAGGTGTAGGCAAGATGCCTGGTAGTATTCTCAGCCTAGCCTGTAATGATACAGGAAGCCTGCTATGGGGTGGTGATGACAGGGTGAGGCTATAATCTCTCTCATTATGTAAAAGAAGAATTTGGTGTTTTATTCTCACATTTTGATGTGACATGTTTGTATATATGGTAACACCTGACATAGTATAACAGGAGTTCTTGGTTAATTTTCTGTGAGGGCCAGAAATAAAAAATTGGTCGTAGCAAATGGCCGCAGGGAACCAATGTCACATAACACTTTGTTTGAGCCATGTGCAGGGTAGGATAGTAAGGTGTTCATTAAAGGCCCACATACCCGATTAGGGGAACACTGTGGGCCGTGTTCTTGTTTGCACTGGCTGGATTTGGAACTCAGGCTTCCCATTGAGAATTCATGTACTATGACAACACTTCCAACTGTTTCACATGCTTTGTATAGTACTTCAATTGTTTTCAATAATTCATGCAAACATTGTTTTTTTTGTGCTTTAATTTCAACAGAGTAATTTACAGTCTTTCATTTTTGATGTCACATCTGGAAAACTCACTAAAGGCAAAAGGTAAAATTCATGGATACCTCATTGTTTAGTATTCATACACTGTTTACTTTGTATGTAAATGCGATATTTTTCGTAAGTTTTCTGGAAGTTTAATTATTACACAATATTCTTCAAAATGGCAGTTTTCATTTGTGATATTAAAACTCGTAAATGCAGGTTTTGGAAAGTACCTCCGTAGCACCTTAAGGTACCATGTCACAAAGAGAGACTACAGCAGCTGCAGCTAATCCTGCTCAGCTAAGATGAATCAATATATCAAACAGTGGGGTTTATCTCCCCAGACCTGCAGTGCCTATTGTGTGTAACTGCAGTACCTTTTGTTTGAAACCACATAGCAAGAAAATCATAATATCCTATGCAGCCTGGCTGCAAGTTGATGCAGCCCCCTCAGTTCTCCCACTTTTTTACACGGTGCCTAACTGAGAAGAATTCTCATCTTTGTCTTTAGAGTGTTAGTTGCGGATTATATGCATTGGAAATGATAACACCAAAGTTTGCATAAAGTTTCTATGCAGGTTAAAGTCTGGTCTAAGTTTGTGCCTGAGCAAACAAAGTTATTGTGTCAAATGACAAAAATATCACGTAAGTGCAATGCGTAGTACTAATGATTGAATGATTTAGATTGACTTAGATTTGATTGACTTAGATTGATTGACTTGGATTGATTTAGATTGACACATTGATTGAATACTCTTTTCTGTTTTGTTACGTAGAGTGGTGGTTAGTGAAGGTCACCCCATCACCTGCCTCTCGTTCAGAGCCTGGATCAGTCGTGAAGCATCGGACCCATCTCTACTCGTTAACTGTGCATACAACTCACTCTGTCTCTACAGGTGTGTGATTTCATTCATTGAGAAGCGTGTGTGAGGACGGGGAGGGGGGGGGGAGGGGTAGAGGGATGCACCACAAAATAGTTGACAAAAACATTAAAAGAAAGTTAATGTAGTTCTCACTGCTCATAAGGTTTGTTGTCATTGGTAAATTAGTCAATTTAAAATTTGATAATGAAGTGCCTAACACTACAAATTCCTCTCAAATATGTGCTAAAACTCAACATGGTGAAATTTATTTTAATGTTACTGTGAAGTTCATATATATTATAAACAAAACCTCCTCTCCTTCCCCTTCCTGCCCCTTTCCCCTCAACCTTAAAATAAAAAGAATATTTCTGAAATAAAATCATGCTGTTTTTTATCACAACTAAGGAGCTGGTATCATTTTGTCGCATATTTTGTCCGTTTAGGATCGTTAACAATGATGGTGAAGTCCGCCTGAGGAAGACATTTTCGATCAAACACAGGAACGAGAACATACGCAGTTCCTTCTGTCCTCTGATGTCATTCAGGGAGGGAGCTTGTGTAGGTGAGAGGAAGACTTTATCCAGGATCCAGTAAAATGACCTCATGCAGATAGAGCCATTTCCTTATGTTAACCTATAAACCCCCCCCCCCCCCCCGAGTTCAATTTGGACGAGGTGGCTGCCTATATTCAATCAAGTAACTTGTATTCTACTGAATGATATCAAGCATTTTTTTCCATCAAATAATGAAGCGATATTTTGGTTATAAACCTAAATCAGTTGATGACAGTATTATACCATTCTGGTCCAGTTTTTTTATATAGAAATGTTTGCAGGGAATAATATGGTGTTCCAAATTTTGCATAGCAATTTTGAAGGGTCTGAACTTTGCCCCTTGTAAAGTACTGTTGTTTCTGTGTTAGAAAACTACTATACAAATTCTCAATTGTATAACAAATTGTATAGTAATTTGACCAGTTTGTATAGCATTTTGCTATGCAATACCGGATAAATTATTCTCTGGTTTTTACTGTTAACGTCTATGTACGTAATTGATATTCACGATTTACTTTACCTGGCATTGCCCATCTCAGAGCGATGTGACACTTTATAAACTGGTTCTCACTATGGTGTTAAAGAGCTTTGCAATGTGTTTGTTTTTTCTTCTTCTGAAATACTTGTGCTTGAAGAAAGACTATATTTCCCTCATAGAGATTTAATTGAGTGGAAACAGAATATTTGTGAGGTCTGACTCAGCTTAGTACTACTATTAGTATTAGGATTGTATTTATAGAAAGAGGAGATATGAGTGTATATATTTCTGTGATATTTCTCTTTTTATTCTAATTTATGAAGATTTTTTTTTTCTCTCTCTTTGGTTTAAACATAATGTTTACTATTTTTATTTGACTTGCATGTCAAGCAAGTTAAGACACGTCTGTTATATCTCTTGTCTATTAAGAGGACCACTAAATCCTTTGCATACGTTTACAAATTTCTATCTGACTTGCAGTTACGGGTAGCGAAGACATGTCTGTCTATTTCTTTGATATCGAGAGGTCCACCAAACCCTGTGTGAATAAATTACAGGGACACTCGGCTCCGGTACTCTCTGTCAGTTTCAACTACGATGAAAGCCTTCTAGCATCATCAGATTCAGATGTGAGTACATCGGAGAGTTTAGCTTATCACATGAACAAACCTTGGTATGACATTAGGACACAAAAGATATGATAATGGGAAAACACAGATGGGTTGTATAAGTTCCCGATTTTAGGTGGTTAAGTTGAATTTTCCATCCAGAAGGAAGTTAAACCAACTGCGAACGTGACCCAACTCAACTTGTATAAACACACGCACATTGCCCGTCTCTCCAAAAAGTTTTCCATAAGGATAGTATGATGTCATCATTCTATTTCTATGATTCAAACCAGGTTTTGTAGTCTTAAAATATTAACAAGAATTAGGTTGTATGCAGTTGAACAATGTGTGGTGGTCCTTACCTTCATGTTATAACAATATTCTAAGATGACACAGTTGATAATGTGTTGTCATTAGGCTTGTATGTGCATAGAAGGAATATGTTATTTTCAA
This sequence comes from Apostichopus parvimensis, assembly GCA_000934455.1. NCBI lineage: Eukaryota > Metazoa > Echinodermata > Holothuroidea > Aspidochirotida > Stichopodidae > Apostichopus > Apostichopus parvimensis. Next base: position 14,377 of record JXUT01144252.1, read on the forward strand.
TGTCAGGAGATGTTTGAATGCTATTAATGTTATAACTTACCCCAAATATTCAATTAATCAATATTTGTCAATATCTTTTTCTCACTTTTTTTTTTTTTCTTCTTTGTTTATTAGGGACTCGTCATCATATGGAAGAGGCAACAGAATGCAGAGGAAAGTCGGCAGTCTTTGGACCAAGACATTTGAGAAGATCGATCAATTTAGTGAAATGTATTGTATTGGTCCATGTTGAATGGATAACAGACAAGCAACAAGAACAATTGTGCAATAGCGCCCTCTAATTTGCTCAATCATGTTATTGTGTGATTTGTGTTTCCCTTTTGCCTTAATTTAATTGAATCTAACTAATATTTCCCTCAAATGGCCCTTGTGGAATATTAGGTGAGAATCCTTGATATATATGAAAGTAGCTGTTAATAATCATAAAAGGTGTATGGGGCTATAATAGCAACTTCAGTCCCAATTCTAGTATTCTAAATAGGTTATGTTACTGCATCTACCACGAAATATGAAAGTAGGTGGTAAGTTTCGTTAAAGGCCTATAATAATAACAACTTAAGTCCCGATGCTATTATTCTAAATAGGTTATGCTACTGCATCTATCACTAAATATGAAAGAAGGTGGTAATTATCGTTAAAGGTATATGATATTAACAATTTAAGTCTTGATTCTAATATTTTAATTAGGTTATATTATTGCATCTACCAGGAAATATGAAAGTAGGTGATACTTATCATTAAAGGTGTATGATATGACAACTTCAGTCCCGATTCTAATATGCTAAATAGGTTACGTTACTGCATCTGATACAAAACTTTATGGTATGAAGGTAGGGAAAGGATTATGGTTGGTGTGTACACCCAGCATAACTAGTCGTTTTGTTTCTTACTATATCATATATAAATATGTAAATATTTGCATAATCATTAACATGTAAATATATGTAAATACAAGTCTTACCATATAGATCTTGTTTGTCCGTCTTTGTTTCATGGTGTCAATTTTGCTTTCAAGTAATATGATCTCATATTAAGCAGCACTTTTTAGACTTAATTTAATTCCTTTATTCCATTGTGTTCTTCATGAATGTTCATAGGCTGTTGAAAAGTTTAAGGACAGTTGCATTGTGTGTTGTCAAAATATTCACTTTTCTGCTAATGTGATTACATTTAAAGGTTTTGCAAGTTATGTGTGTTGAGGGATGACCCCCAATTTTCAGAAGAAAATCCAGAAGTAAAATAAGGACCTGCCCCTGAACATCCCCAACCAATGGGTGAGAGTGGTACTCATCATATGACAAAGTTCTCCCATATTGAAAGAGGTGAACTTGCAGCCATGGTGAACGCAGTGAATTCGAAACTGAAAGAACAGAACCAAATCCTACTTCCCAATGTGTAAACCAAAAATTCAGACTCCGCTAAACAGTATTGTAATATGAAAATTTTGAATATGTCGAGAGAAAATGTGTGTTTGTTTAGCATGCTGGCATTATGGCGCAGAAGTCTCCAGGATCGCAGGCGATTGGTGGAAACTTTTAGTAAGCATTTCGAGTAGTACGCCACCATTTTGGTGAACAAGTTTTTGCACATGGCAACTGCATGCAACATACTATCAGGACAGTTGCCGTAGCCTTCATATCATTGCAGCAAAATATCAACGTGAAACGAAAAAGTCCATCGAACTGAGGCAAAAGGATCTCCAGAGGTAAATTAAACCTTTTCAGGATTGCCTTACGTGTTGTGCATAGCTTTCAGTAAATACTACAGCAGGCCTAAAAGTAAAAACAATAAGGCCGTCCTAGGATAGGCCTACTTAAATTCAACTGCCTCGGCTAGGCCTAATTTCGTAACGTTACTCAGTAGGTTCAGGCTACAGTACAGGCTACATCATGGAGAGACCGATACAACTTTACTAGTCTTTAGCACTAACTGTTCGATCTGTGTGGGTACTCAAGACTTCGGAAATTTATCAACAGTTTATGACGCTTGTCGGCGGAGATCGATTAGGCCTAAGCAGTTTTTCTATTAACATGGACCAGTACTAGGCCATAATCCAAGATAGCTTTCATTTATGAATATGGTGTACAGTATTCCTTTTTGGCTTATTCAATTCATATTTTTTCTGAGTAAGCCATATGGCAGTTAATTTGGGTCGACTCATGCCTAGGGCCTCATGAGTCATAAAAGATCCTGGGTGGTGAGCATAAAAGTTTGGACACCTCTGCATAACAAAATGGTCATGGATGATGGAGTACAACATACTGCAATAGCGTACTTAGCAAACCAAACTACTACAGTAGCATGGGCACTTCGAATTTCGGACACCTAAGCCTTAAATCACCCCAAAACTATATCTTCTGGTATAAATCACCTGAAAATATACTTGATATGGTGGGAGAAGTGTGTTATATTAAGATACACGGCCAAACTTTCTTTCCTGCAAACTGTTTTCACGTTGTAAAAAAGAAGATTCTTCGTGATTGTGGAACTGGTATTTCTTTGCTAGAGTATTGCGAAATTCGGACACTCGTTCCCACAGTGTGGCGCTGGTGATAAAATTGGTGACGCAGTTGCTCTTTCAGTAATTATAACAGACTTCATAGATCTCCGTCATTTTATTGACAAATATGTAAGTATTTACTTGCACACGGGTCATTTTAGAGAGAAAGTATCTGTATCTTCGTAGTTTTTCGTGAAATTGGCTGCTGCTATAGCCTAGTTGTCATGGTGAAATCGTGCATTTCTTAGGGGTGTCCGAAATTCGCAGTGTTCCAAATTTCGCAATACTGAATATACAAGTAAAAGATACTTGCCTAGGCCTATGTACAGTTCAACTAAATTGTATAAAATCCTGGGATATAGACAATCAAACAAATTTGTATAGAATGTATCAACTTTGAGATAAATGTATAACATCTAGTCTATAGGCCTAAACAATGTATAAAATCATCAACACATTTTAATGAATCGTAGAACATTGTACTGTACACAACATGCGATGTTCTGCGCAAAAATTCAAAGTGTTTAAATTGTGTCATGGGATAAAAATCCATGTATTCCTTTCAGGTATAGAATAAGAAATAAGTAAATGCATACTGTCCTCAGTCTCTTAGAATATTCTCGCTAACAACAGCTCTCTCAAGTCTACAGTAGGCTTCCAGTTTGCTGCGACATTATGCGATTTTCAATGATCTTTTCAACCACAAAAGGAGTCTGTTTCTGTTCATGTCTATGCATCGTATAAGAACACAATTGTAGACAATACATAGAAAATCATTGAAACTGTTGACTTTTCTTTCGATTTTATACAGGAGTTTAAACGAAAACAGTACTGTAGCCAACACCAACAGCGCTTGGACTAAGTTTGATTAGTTGTGCCAGGCTAGGCCTATTCATATTCCTTTCTACTGAACATTGTTCTCTCAGTCAGAACTATACTCTGAGCAAAGGGTGGTTTATATTGGATACTTGCCACAGGCAGGCAAGTAACCTATGCAGTTGGTGTGTTCATACATGTGATGCCCTAGCTTGTAAACATGATATCTCAAGATAGGTAACCTCTGCAGCTCTCATATTTTATTTGGCATGTGGCTTCCCTTAAGTTAGTACAAGCACCCTATTGCTTTGGTGGAGGTCAAGGGCCATGCTTGGTAGGTTTCAGCTCAGTTTTCTTTATTACAGTATAAACAGCATAAAATACAATTTATAAATAAGAGAGTGTAAAAAGTTATGATACATAAATTACAATTAAAAGAAATAAAGAAAAAGGCATTTAAAAGGTCAGTGACACAATCAACAGGTTTCAAAATGTAAGTCAACTGGTAATAGTCAGGAAATATCAATAAAGACACATTTAAACAAATCAAATCATTTAAATCAATAAAATAGGACACACTTACAGTATGTACAGTAGCATAAAGTTTTTGGACAAGTTGGTGTAGGTCAGAGTTCATTTAAGGTCACCAGGGGTCAAAACTTGAAATTCTTGTTAACACAATATTTCCAGATAGGAAAGTTATTGGCTGTCATATATTTTGCCTGTAGCTTCCCTACAATGAGTACAAAAATCTTCTTGTTGTTGGTAGAGGTCAAAGGTCATTTGGGGTCATCAAAGGTCACACTCAGTAACCCTTATAAACAAACACCTTGTGAACATGATATCCTAAGATAGGTTACTTCACATAGCTTATATTTTGGCATACATGTGTCTTTCTTATATAGTGAGTACAAGAACCCTATTATTTTGGGTGGAGGTCAAAGGTCATTTGGGGTCAGCACAGGTCCAAATGTCAACATATCAAAGGGCTTTATCTTTAGAATTTTACCTTCAAAAGAAATTAAATGCATGGTAGATTATCCAAGTGAATCAAATTGCTCCACAATTTGGTATACAGTAGGTGAAAGCTCATTTAAGGTTTGCAGAAGTCAAACCCTATGAAATTTCTAAAGGTCACTTCTCAATGAAGATGTGAAACTTTTGCTGATTTGACTTTCCCATGTAGAACCTCTTTGATGGTTTAGGTGGAGGTCAAAGGTCAGCTTAGGTACATGCAGTATGATCTTCAGCTAATGTTAGCATGCAAACTATTCTATTGCTGCATATGTAATGTATTTAAAGGCAAGTAACTGCTAGAAGGGGTTTCCCCTCAGGATAATAGATTTATAGAAAAACTTTGCAAAGCTACAGTACATGTAATTCAATAGTCACCCGGTATATCAGCCTATAGTAATGTTGACCTCTGAACTCTGATGTAATAAATTCAATGGACCGGCCCAACCACTTGTTGTTGATTCTTTAAAGTGTGGAGGGGTTTGGTACAGTTCTGATTTGGACCATTCAGTCTGGGAATAATTTAGTTTTCAAATCTTATGTAGCATTTTCAAAGTCTCTGAAGTTTGTCTGTCAGTGAATACTATTGTTCCCATGTAGAAAACTGCGATAAATCATTACATTTTATAGTGAACATTTTGCAATGCGACACTGGATAAATTATTCCCTGACCATTCAATTAAATTCACATGTTAGCTGCCCATAGTACAAAGGTCATGGTTTGATGCACCAAATGGTTTACACATGTATGTCAAGTGGGTAGCTTGCATCTAAGGATACAGCATGTAGGCTACACATTCAGTACCATGGTAAACAATGCATTTGTTTTCATGCGTGGGACAAGCAACACACTTTCATCAAGTTTTAGCATACTCTTAGTCTTTACACTAATATCAATGTAGAGAAGGAAGCAAATATCAGCAAATGATGGACAAAATTTACACAAGATTGAGCATGTATTGATATTTTGCTTTCATTTAGTTTTTAAGAAAAATTGTGACTGCATGTGTGGAGAAATTGTTGAAGTGAATTGTATTGCTCATTGCAAATTTCTAGACCAGTTAATAATCCTATACTTTTCAGTCTGTGAACCAGTTCATTAATTACAGTACTTCAACTTTAAAGAGTAACTGTGCAGATCATCAACTTTTTAATTTTTTTTTTTTCCTTTCCTCTTACTGTAGTACGATGGAAGATTGGAGGCGCCCTCTTGGTGCAGTTATTGTATTTGTA
>KN897318.1:0-10122 GCA_000934455.1 Apostichopus parvimensis
ATTAATATTTTGTAGGGGTTTCCCCTAAAGCTTGCACAAAAGGAAGTCAGTATTGTAACTATTTGCTGTGCAAACAAAGCCCTCAGATTGACTTTACTGTGTAAAGTTCCGTCTTTGCAATTCCCTTCCTAACAATGCTGACCAACGATGTTGAAAAGGTTACAACACAAGACTTTTTGATATTCAAACCTCGTTTGGGGTCACTTTTGTTTAAACAAGTCATTTCAGCGCAAGGGCGTAGGAACCGGGGGTGCTGGGGGGCGCCAGCCCCCCAGTGAAAAATATGGGGGGCGGAAGTATCATTCCGCCCCCCTGCTCCGCAAGTCAGAAAACCCCTTTTTCGTTTCCAAATGAGAAAAAAATCTCATTTGGAGCACCAAATTGCATCTAAGGCCAGGTGAAAATGCAAAATTATTTACAAAATGGAGTGGGTGTTGAAGTGTGCTATATTGCACCAAATTGCATCTGAGGCCACCTGGAAATGCAAAAAAATTCCCTCCCCTTAGACCCCTCCCCCAGGCCGGCCATCAGTCTTCAGCCCCCCACTCAAAAGTACCTTCCTACGCCACTGCTTCAGCGCTATTCAGGTCGTGTAGGAACATTTTCTATTGTAGGAATATTTCAGTTGTAAAGGAGTGTTCGAGATTGTATTAGAACATGTCAACAGACATTCAAGATTCTTAAGCACAGTGCCTCGAACTATCAAATAATGCATGTAAATGAGTCTACACAAGTTTGAAATGGTCCATATTTCCACCTTGATATAGCTATTATTACGCGAGACTTTTGAATGACACCAGCCGTAACTATTCGTTTCTCAATGTATTCTAAACACCTTGATTATTAGAATCCGCAATGTAGATGTTTGCTCGATACATGTACCTGTAAACCATTTCTGTTTTTTGTTCTTGAAGTCAGGTATTAAACTATGAGATAAGAAAGATATCACTTTTGTAATATTGATTTTATTTCAATAACCTTTCCTTTCCCATCTTAGCTGTGTCATTCCAATGACTAGGGTTAAATCTCCCTATCCCCCCCAACCCAACCCCCCACACTTCCTTTCAAATTCTGAGATAAAAGACGAAAATACTATTAAAGAGAAGTAACATGTTATTCAATAGTTTATTTAAATTTCTTACATTTTTTAACCAATTAAACAGCCAGTTTGTGACAAAATGGAAAAGTTCCCTCTAATTCAGTATACATTTATTTTCACACAAAATATGGAACCAAAAAATGTTTGCTATCGACTAATATTAAACTAAGAGCAGGTTGAGTTTTGTCGTCTACTTTTGAAAACCGTCTAAAGTGCTGTTCAGAGAAAGATTGCCGTTGATCAAAGTTTTGGCCAATCAAAGACTCCTTTCTTTATGGTTCCAGTTCATGAGTGGAATTGATGAAATTGGATTCAATCATCATTTTGTCAGCCTTTTCATAGTAGTATAAGTATTATCAACATAGAAGTACCAACATCATAGAATCAACAACAAAATTCAAATGTTCAAAAACTAAATTTACTGTATGCAATCTTCCTTCACTTTGCTCACAACTTGATTATGTGACAGTCGTATGGTACACCAACCACCTCCCTTTCCTTTAAGAAAACATAAATTTGATACAAATAATTAAATTGGATGTTAGGTACATGGAGATTTGCAAGTGCACATCAGTCAATCAGGTGTAAATAAGTGTTTGGGTTGAGTTTAAATCTAATGAAAAGAGGTTGAAAATATTGGTTAGCTGCAGTTAATTTTCCACTTAAGCCCTGAAAAATATATAATTAATAAAAAAATGGGAGCAAAACAAGACCATAAAAATCCAGATATATATAGTTACAGAACAAAGGCAAGAAGAGATCGAATAAGTAGTCCAGGAAACAGTTTCTTTCAACATTCGTACGTACTTTAAGTTCTTCATGCAATCTATTTGAAGCTGTATGTTACACGCAATTTCCTCACAGACGAACCGTCATTGTGCATGTGCATTGTGCAACAGGAATTTTCAAAATATATTTTCTTCTTGACATTAGATTCTGACTAATTTTTCCTGTAAGATATTTTTTCCTCGACTAAAGCCCCCCCCCCCCCTCACAAATTATTGACAATAACATGTTATAGAGCCTGAAAGAATAGCTGTACAATTGATAAGTGAATATTACCTAATAAAATAATAACTCAAAAGCTCTTAGCTTTGAAATATCTTAGCTTTGAAATATCTTAGCTTTTCCATTCGTCTGTTTCTTATGCCAATCTAGGAATGCAGACGTTCATACATATCTTCAAACTGTTACATACAATAACGATCAAATCTTCGCGGCAGATTAGAATTATCTTTAATATTTTGGTGAATACATCGGAGACTTCACAAAATAAACAAACAGATTTTATCTCTATATGTAGTATTCTGAAACAACATTAAAGAAAATGTACATAAATTCTATAACTTGTGGCCGTTATTACAAAAGAAAGAAAAAGGTAAATTATCTGTAGTCCATAAGCCAAACTGAAGCAAACCTCAAAACTATTTTTTTTGTAGCAAAAAGCAACATAGAAAGATAATTGACAACGGAAACCTATTTCTAAACACAATTTGAAGTCTTCCAAGGTTAACTTTGACATATCAGAAACGGTAAAATGTTATTAGTAGGTAACCCTCTTACCATCAGCTATAATCTCCCTTAATAAGTTGTCCAGTGTTTAATCTTATTTTCACATATTTTACAATGAAAAATAACATAGTTCTTGAAGCAAGCAAGCATCATTCACGAGTGCATTTTTATCTTTTTCTAATCTATTTCTAGATAAACCTTGATTTGACAATGTTAAATGCCTTGGTTTCTCTTTGAAGCCTTCCAACTTGACCTTTGACATGTAAGAAAAGGTAAAATGTCATAAGTAGGTAAACCCTCTTACCATCAGCTATAATCTCCCTTAATAGGTTGTCCAGTGTTTAATCTTATTTTCACATATTTTACAATGAAAAATAGCAAACAGTTTTTTGAAGAAAGCAAGCAACATTCACAAGTGCATTTTTGTATTTAATTGAAGTGTATTTTCAAGCTAAAGAATTTCAAGCTAAAGATTTTCAAGCTATAAGAATTTCAAGCTAAAGAACAAAACAAGACAAGTAAACTGAATCAATCAGTCGAACTATTACACACAAGTTATTTTATTTTAGTTTTGATGATAATTTCCAAGAATAGTGTCATTTTATATCATTTATTACAACATTCCACCTTCTGAAAATACAGAAAGATATCTTCACTGAATCATGTATTATCATCGTGTAATGGTTAGACATCATTACCTGCAATATACTGGTACAACTTCAGATCTCAATTTGTAATATGGGTGTGAACATGAGCAACCACCTGTTCGGGTGTCTTATCCTTGTAGAAGGCTCGACAGAAGGGACAATACTGTCTGAGATCCTCATCTATTTCATGGCTTTCTCTGTGTCTCTTTAACTCCTGTGCTGATGTCGTTTCTCTGTCAGCGTGCCACCCACATACTTCACATTCGTAGGTAAAATGAGACTGCATGTGTTTCGCTAACTCCTCGTCAGATATCGATGGGGGAAACTCTATGTTACACTGTTCACAGGTTTTACTACCTGCAGGGAAGTCTTGAGCATCGTGAAAGACAGGACTCTGTGCCCTGTAAAGAGAATAGAAACGTTTTTGTGAGTTAGGCATAGTGTTACATTCTTACCTGTTGACCGGTATTGGATGGCACATTCATACCCGTTGTACAGATTTTTTTTCATCATACGGGTAGTACATACCAAAATTACCATATAAATTAAACGACATCACTACATGATTTTCAATATTCCCTAAACCTTTCAACATAATTCACATTTACTTATTAGAATGAATAATGTATGAGTGTTATCAGGCAAACCATGAAAGAATGATTGAATGAATTTAATTCATTGTCCAATCACCATCAGTGTAGAGCTCACAGTGATACTGTTGCTGCTATTACCATTTTACAACTACGGTATATTGTGTCAACCAGAGGTCCTGATTTAGTGAGATATCTGGGGAAAACCACTTTAGTTTAAAAGCATGAAAACTATTCCACTAATGCTTAAGTGATAGAAACAACAAAGACCATATTCGGCTTATAACACCAACTTCCATTATCGAATTCATTATGGTTGGTTAAGGTGGAAGGGGGTAGGGGGGAGGAGGCATTGGAGACGTAATAGCAATGGGAAGCTTACCTGACTGGATCACTTCGGACTCCATCACTCTCCACGTCGGTAGGGAACCTTTGCTCGCCTCTCCTCACCTCATCACATCCAGCTCCGTAGATGTCCTCGTCTTCCTCTTCTGGTCCCATAGGAGGAGCAGTGGGCGTCCTGCCTTTGCCCTTCTTATCCTGCTGCAACGATGCCTTTACAGACAGAAATTTCGCCTGTGGGGTCTGTTGGGGTTGCAGAGGCATTGGCAGATTACCGGGAGGGTTCTTGATGTCGATGGACCGTTCACTTGACGAGTTTTGAGGGTTGGGGTTGTGGTATTTACCGGGGGGAGACATCACGGGGAGAGAACATTCCTCGCTGGCAGTGGTTTCGTAAGGGTTGCCGTATTTCAGTGGGGGAGGGCGGGGTATCATTTGAGATGGTGACGATGATGGTGATGACGACGAGTCACTCCGATCTTTTGGCTGAGGCTGCGGAATGTTGGGGTATTTCAGTGGGGGAGGGCGGGGTTTCATGCGAGTTGGTGACGATGATGGTGATGACGACGAGTCACTCCGATCTTTTGGCCGAGGCTGCGGAGCTACACCCTTGACCGATTGAATCAGTTCTTTGTCCAACTTTGCACTCTCATAGGCATGTTTAGTCTTCAAGTATTCGTCATGCATTTTGTTGAATCTCTCTTGCCAATGAGTCACTTCCGCCTGCAATGAAAACAAAAGCAGCTTCAATAGAAGAAGAAGAAGAATGCTCTAGGCCTTGCTTGTCCTTATTATTGCCAACAGCATTGCCCGCTCCCTTCTTGAAGCCAGCAAAAATATCAACCCTCGACAAGTTTTGTTGAAACTACCACGGTTGTGAATATTATTTGCTGCGAAATGTGGTAAGGGGAGACTAATACAGGTGTATGGGAGATCCAAGAACACCTCAATCCATATCATCTCCCCCCTCCCTCCATTACTTCTCCCTCCCCCCCCACCCCTATCAAATCGAACTTCTTCTTATCAAGTGATTATTATGCAAAACCGTTATTATCTATTCTCAAACAGATGAAAAAACATCTTTATTAACGACTCCAAACTATCTGTCTAACCCAAAACATGGTCAATTTCAATATCTGGAGGACGGGTTGGATGCGGGAAGGATAAAGATGATGAGACACAAATCGTCTGGGATTATAAGTATTAAAAAGAAAAGAGTATAAAAGGTATAAAATCTCATCAAATATTATAAAGTACCATCCAAAACCATTTCCCAACTGTTACATCAAGCTTTAAAACCTTTAAAAACAGAAACGAATGAAATAATCACCTGTTTCTCTCTGTATTTATTCCTCATCTCACTTTCCTTCAGTCGTTTGGTCTCCTGCATCTCCTTGTAGAGATTCTCAAACTTCCTGCTCTTCACTTTCTCTTCCTGAAAAACACCAAATAATCAGAAATAATCATCATAATAATTTATTCTTATATAGCGCTTTACATCAAAAGAATGATCATCAAAGCACTGCACAGAATCACATATAATAATACAACTTAAAAATATTACAGCTTAAAAATATTACAGTCTAAAAATATTGCATCCTAAGAATTACAGAAATAAATAACTTCACAATAATTATTAACAAGAGCCCAAGGGCACTGTGGTTCCTTGCGTAGGGGTATATGACAATACACATCATATTATCATAGCAAGATTGGACTCAAATAGTCCAAGTAATTGTGGTCCTACATGTACCCATAAAGTAACCATCACTATAGCCAACAATTGTGTGATCACAAATTGTGATCGGAGGGCACTTTTGAGATCTAAATATGGCGTCGAAAATGTAAGAAATATAAGGTCACCTACAAGCGGGTCAACAGATATGATAACATTGGTGACCTCAGATCACATGACCGTCAAGTTTGAAAATGTTCCACCACCCCATTCACACCTTGTCCCAAACTATCAATCATGTCAGACCTTGGCACTGGGAGTTAATTGCATTAAATGTCTAAAAATTAACTTTGAACTTGTATAACTTCACACACAAAGGTCACCCGGGGGTCAACCCAATGACATTTTTGATCGGTGAGACCAAAATAAATACATTTATAGCCAGAGGGACTCACCCTCCAAATACGTGTTTCTTTATTCATTCAAAAATAGGACCAAGACATGTAAGCGATCTTTAATAACCGTGATAGGGGAAAGTTTACATAATTTAAGCTTAGGTTAACAGGTTAGACTACTGCCAAAGATTTAAATGTGACCCTACATCGACCCCGAAATGGCTACACCCAACTATTTGGCGTTTTTTTTTCAGTGTTCTGTGACTTACTTCGTACAAGGACTGGTAATGGTTGATTTTCTCGTTTCTCTTTTCCAGCTGCAGCGTCAATTGAGACAGTTGTCGGTTCATCTCCTCCATGTTCAACGTCATATCCCTGGATTCGTAGCTCTGATCAAGTTCGGGAGGCGGGGCAGACTGCACCGTCTCTGATTCTGTGACATCGATTAAAAAATTCAGATTAATTCACTGAGATTGGCCGCATGTTTGAACTGCTGTTTTTCTTTTGGTTTTTGTTTGGGGTTACTCCTTTTACTGCAAAACTTGCTACAATGGTCTTCTTTGCAAAAACGCCCTTGCAAGTGTTCAAACTAGGACCACGTAAATGTTTATCATCGAAACACTAAGAACTTATTACAGAATTAAAAGAGGGAAAGGACAGACAGCCAAACAGACAGACTGACAGATTTAAAAGAGTTTTCTACAAATGGCTCTGGTACCATTTTTTTTTCCCACTTTATATTTGTAAATAGATAAGTTCCAGAGAGGAAGTATGATTTGCAAGACAAATCATACTGAAACTGTGAATGCTATCTGAAGTAACATACCTCCTTTGTTATGAGATTACCTTTGATACCTGCAGATATTTAATGTGTGATTATTAAACTGTCCTTCTTACCTCTTCTTATGGGACTTTCCACTTCTTCGCCCCGTCTTTCTTTTGGACGACCGTTCTCCGAACTTCGGACCTCTCTGTAGAGTATCTTGTACTCCTCCCGGGCCATCTCAAGACGGACTTTCAAACTGTTGATCTCTTTTCCTACATCTTTCACTCGTTGATCCCTCTCCTCGTCACATTCTGCACACCTCCTCCTATAATGTTCCACCTGCTTCTCGTAAGCATCTTTTTCAGTCTGGAAAGCTTCTTTGGTCTGAAGCTAAAAGAAAGTGTACATCCAAAACGCAATAAGCATATAGTTGACCTGACGGCCTTAAGTAGTCAGAGCAGAGCAGGGTCTAGCGCATGCATTACAGACTGCCCTTTTCAAAACTAAACATTGATGTAGTCGGTGCTTTCACAAAAACAAAAAAAAAACAGTTTGTGTTCAGCCTTGTGTTTCTGGCTGTTTAATCAAGACTTGCTCTAGATAGCTCATTTCTTGGAGAAACGCCTGAGCTATGTGGATGACCAACATGACGACAACGTGACTTCAGAGTGCCTGTCAGTCAGTGAGATATAATCGGGTTGGATAACGGCAAAAACTTGAATACGATTACAGATACCCTACAACAGGACACCAGATATTCCATTGGGGCTCTCACTAAATATCACCGAACTCAATTCACTGATTTATTTATTCTGATTGCCGATGGTCTTCTCAAACACCTATAAAACAGACCAATATTTAATGAACCTACCAATTCTTGTTGCAATTGTTGTCGTTTGCGACTCTCTTCCTCAGCTTTGCGGTTAGCTTTCGTCACCTTGTCTTTAAAGCTCTTCACTGCAATGTGGGATGCTTCCTCTGATCCCATCTTGCCTTGGACAAAATTCTCTTTCTCCTACAGAGAGGGGGGGGGGGGAATAAACACAAGGGAAAACAAATAATGAGTTGGTTTCCAAGAATCTGACAGTTGGTCAAACAGACATTTAATTCGTGAGACAAGTAACAGACGACCACAGTTAAAATTATGTTAAAGTACTGTTTAGAACAACAACAACGTTCAGATCTTTTTCTGCAATTTTGATAGAATTCCATCATTTTTGCTGCAAAATGTTGAAATTCACAAGATTTATAGGTGATCACTTTATCATTTGGCCTCAAATTGTTGAAATGATGACTTTTCTTAGCTTAAACTCATCTGTTGCAAAAAGTTGAATTGTTGAAATATGTTAAGTGATCAAATTATCATTTTTCACTGCAAATTGTCAAATTGATGACATTTGATAAATCATGTGAGATCCAGTTAAGTTTGTTGATTTTCTAATATTTCTTTTTGTTATTATATCATGTCTCTGCTTTCTGGGGAGGGGGAGGGGGAGGGGGATGAGAGGAAGGGGCAAGAGTCCAAGGGGCAGTGGTGACGACATGTTAAATTTCATCTGAGAAGTCTCTTCCACCATCTGTTACATACCTTGGCTAGTTTTTGGATCCCCTCTTTCAGGGCCACGACCTGTTCCTCCAAGAGACCTCTCTCTTCGTTCCCTTGATGTTTCAGCAGAGCCATGTGCTGCTCCATCCTCTTCTGCTTCTGAACAAAGTCGTCCGCCTGACGAGTCAGTCTGCTCTTCAGACTGTCACACTCGATCTTTGTGGTCTGAAATAGCAAGACATTACGATAACATGCAGCAATTATGCCAGATCACTTTGCATGTTACTATACAATAAGGTAGTTTGGTTCTATTTTCATTATTAAATTCCAGACAGATATATTATTGTTTGCACAAGGGAACATATCTTTAACTAAGGAGTGTTACCTCAGTGGTAGGAGTGTTAGCTCAGTGGTTAACGCCGGTGCCTTCCAATCATAAGGTCCCCGGTTCGAGTCACTCCCAGATTAATGTATGTCGTCTAGTTACAGAGTTGTTGACAATTGACAATTCATAATCATGGACGTTAAATATGAATGTAAGAGACTGACTACGGTCAGCTTGTAGCTTTGATAGGCCAATGAGGCTTCTTCGCGAGTTCCTGCTTGCAGGAGGGTCTAATATACATACAATACATATCTTTAACTATGACAATGCAAGCAGGAACCAAGAGCATGACAAGCTGTAATTCTCCCTATTGTCCTTTCATTTGTTACCCTTTACTTAACTTGTTAACTCCTTAACAAATTTCAACTTCTTCTCCACTTTTTGTGTTTAGGCAGAAGGGGGGGGGGAGGGAGGGTGGAGGTAAACATCCCAGTATTCACTCATCTCAATTTATTTGAAGTCACTTACTTCGTAATCCTCAGTAAGTTTGACATGGAAATCACCCATGGCTTTAATCTGCACATTCAACTTGTTGCCCCTTTCCTCAGACTTTCTGAGAGATGTCTCCAACTCCATGACTTGAGCTTCCAACATCTGTTTGTGATCCTGTTGAGTAAATAACAAAGAAGGAAGCCATTACTTTCTACTTAAGCAGACATGTTCTTGGGTCCTAAGAAAGAGTCACAGGAAAGCTGGTCAAAGTTAGATAAATGAGTAATAGCAACACTTCCCATTCTGAGCACTTTAGAGAGATTCTAAAATAAATGCTACTTATAAGAGGGTTCTATCTATACCCAGATTCAGACCGAATTCATACTGGCACAATTAGTCACACTCATACTGGAACGACCACATTCATACTAAAACGCCTCCATTCTTATTGACACACACACTAACATTGACACTGACCACACATACTACTCGGTTCTTACCTGGTCGCTAGATTCTTACTGACACACACACTAACATTCACACTGACCACACATACTACTCGGTTCTTACCTGGTCGCTAGATTCTTACTGACACACACACTAACATTCACACTGACCACATATACTACTCGGTTCTTACCTGGTCGCTAGATTCTTACTGACACACACACTAACATTGACACTGATCACACGTACTACTCGGTTCTTACCTGGTCGCTAGATTCTTACTGAC
>JXUT01144265.1:0-11654 GCA_000934455.1 Apostichopus parvimensis
TTCCTAAATTTACAAAGAACAACCCTACTGACAGAACTACATGGATTAAATATTTATACCAACAACTTCACCTCATATTCACAAGGTTTAAAAAACCATGTATTTGCAAAAACATGTTTTATAATATGTATGAACTTAAAACGACAAATGCAATCACCCCATGGACCTTCTATACACACTAACTAATCGTGAGTAGGGACAGAGAGGGAAAAATCTATGGATCAAAGTCTGCAATTAAAGAGAAAAAAAACCCAAACAGGAAAGAACGCTCTTCAAACTAACGACTTGGTGATACTTCACTGAACCCTGGGGGATGCAAATACCAGGGTGACATTTCAAACAGCGAACGGATGTTTTTCCAATTTCCAGTTCAATCAATATTTGGATAAGTTTTTCTTTTGTTTACTCTACAAACTGTTGATTCAGAACTAGCTTTGTTCACTGCTGCTGCAAAGTGCTTGATCACCGGGCCTTAATAATAAGGTCTTGGAGAATGTACTTATTGAAGGGGAAATAATGAATTGATAAACACACCTATCTGATACTTTGCACTTCCTGAAAATTTTGAAAGGTCAGAAAAGTGTTGCTCATAAATTGTTAACGTGCTCAACATTGCTGCATGTTTACAAAACCTTTATCCATGAAGTTGGGGGGGGGGGGGTTGTAGGGTGGAGGGAAAGTTCTAGCCCTCCAAATAATTATCTCGGTGTCTCAGTGAAATTATACAATCTGAAGGAGATGGTAAAATGAGAATAAAACTTATTGAACCAGGTTTGGTGTTTCTAGCATATTTCCAGGATATGATGAAAGACAGGTTGAAAGTCATCCTATGTTCAAGCTATACAGTATACTGGGAACCAAGATAAAATAAATCAATATTTTTCCTTTTTATTTTCCTTAATAATATTTCAATTGTGTTTGAAATATCTGAGGTTGTTTAGCTTTACATGTGTCATGACTACTAACGCAACAATCATAGGTGTCTCAATGATAGATTTTGTCAGAATCTACTCAAGGGACAGTAATAATTCATCGCTATGGGGAATACAAGGTAGATATTTTTCTTGGTCATATTTTTGGATATTTCCGTGACGAGGATAGACTTGTGTTACCTCGGTATAAAGCATGAACTAACAAACCAAGTTATGTTCAAAAGTGATGCTAAAGATACACTTTGTGTTGAATTTGCTACAATCGCATGGTCAAAAACATAATAACAATCATAATAATAATTATGTATATAGCGCTCATATAGCGCTGAATCCAACAAAAGTTGCTCAGTGCGCTCAAAAAATGACCACCTAAAGAAAGGAAACTTACTTTAATCCAGGGGTGGGCAACCTATGGCCTGCGGGCCACATGCGGCCCGCCAGTGATCTTTTTGAGGCTAGTGAGATGTCAAAAATCAATCACAAAAAACAAGCTAGCTGCTAAAAATTTATCGGCACTAATGATGCTGTCAGGTAGGCCTATTATCCCCATTAATTATCAACTGTACTGTATTGACATTATGTTTTTGTGAGTACAGATTAAGTACACACACCTATTGCTTGAAAGTCCTCGGAATCAAAGGTTTGAAATCAACAACAGGTCGTTGGTTAGGTGCGGCACAGTCAATTTTTCACTCCTTATATCTGGCCCATTCATTCAAAAAGGTTGCCCACCCCTGCCTTAATCCATCAAAATCACACTGGGAGTACGAGGTTTGCACACAAAAGTTTCTGTATTGGGTTGACCGATTAAAAGACTTGCTAATGAGGTCCAACCAAATCTTTGTCACAAAACAGGCTGGTTAGTTTGATTGATGGGTATCTGATTATGTGGAAATATTTACATACCCAACACAATCTACAGCTTGAAAGCATCTGCTAAAACCACACTTAGATATCCTCTGCACTTGTCTTAACAGAAGGAGACAATGTTTGATACTTCACTGAACGTGACTGGTTGTGACATGTCACATATCACAGCAAGACAAGACAGTGGTTTGTCATGACCCAATTTATCCGCCCTCCCCCCAGGGACAATGGTAGAGTCTGTGTGTTATGTAATTTATGTAGTTTGTAATGTGCAGTATTGTTCGTTTGTCAAGTTATGCCCGTCGTTTATTTACTTTGTTCAACTATTTTTTTGCTATTCAGCCGTTTGCAAGTCAGAATCATTAGTAACGATTTAGTTTAGTCATTAATCTTGTTGAACACTTGTAGCTCAAACACTGACTGGGAGGAAGGACGGTAGATTGGAGTAGTAGTGGGCATCTAAGACCAAAACAGTTAAAGAGCGGGTATCTATTTATGTCACAGTTCTCTTCGTTGGTGACCCTGACCAGTCACTCTCAAGTATTGGTCCAAATGAAGTACATATGAAGTACATCGCATAAAGTCACTCACAGTTTAAGCCACTCGAGCAAAATGCTTAGTCTTAGAGATGGGTGGGTGAAGGGGGGGTGGGAAGGATAATCTAAAATTCCACCTAAGCAGTCAATTTGGGACAAGTTGTTGTTACTCGTTCTGGTCGAGAGGTCCATTAGCCCTTCAGAGATTTATTCACTTTGTTATGATCTGATATCTTGTTACAGTGTATATATAGGCCGTGTGCGTAGTATCTTTACTTTGCTCGGCATCTTTTCACTGAGCCGTCTGCAAGCCGACATCGTTAGTCGCTGTACTCCTTCAGTACTCTTTGTATATGCACAATACTGCATGAGTACCGAGTACAAGTAGAATTCTCGACAGTTCTGGTACTTAGCTATAAAATACCAGATTTCAGAAAGTACAAAAATCTGTGCAGATGAGATTGCTAGAATATATGTACAACCTTCCTACCATTCTTGGAATATTGACTATCAAGTACTTTTTCTCTAAATTTTATCATATTTTGTTCAAAGATTTCATCTGTCGTCCTATTGGTCTATTCACACGATACAACCTATTTATCCTGCGTACTGTACCTCCCTTCTTATCCTCGATGACAAATATCTTAAAAAGGTTGAATGGTTTCATCCTCCTGTTTTATTTATCCGACATGATCTATTTGATCTGGCAATATATATTTGACTTACCTTCTTCTGTTGCTTCCACTTGCTGATGACGATGCTGTACCTTATTCTGCTGAAGGTGACCATATTGTAAAGAGGCATGTAGCTCTTGGGAAAGAGCCAGTAAAGAAAGTCATCAATCTTCTTGTTCAGCATGAACAACTTAGAATTGACCAGATGCCTCATCTGTAAACATGACAAGAGCAGACACAGTACAAATAACATTATTCATTATACCTCAACATTTTGTCATGACAATAAAAATCACTGGGAGTCACAACCGAAACATTTTGGGGGGCGGGTCTTTAAGCAAAAATTCGGAGGAAAAAGATTGCCGATATCTGTTTAAAAATTGGGCAAAGTCTTGAACGTAAATTACTGCAAGAGTTGCAAAATATGACACCATCTGGCAACTCAGCACTCTAAATCATATTAAAAAAAAAATTCTCAAAAAGAAAGGGGAATACCGCCTCCTTGTTGGTCGCTTCCATAGAACAACATCTGGCCACTGGAGGGCCACAAAGCAAAATATGTTTGAGTATCAGGGCACTAAATTACAGCTAACTGTATTTGACTCAAGTCCAAACAAGACTGTATTGATGACATTAAAATGCAATAACATTGTATCGTAATGTCCAATAGCAAACTGGACCTGCTAAATCCCATTTACATGAATTTGCATGAAATCATTTGAAATAAGTTTTTCTCTTCCAAAAAGTTGCTTAAAATTTTGGGCTTAATTCTAGGAGCATACAGGAGTGAACCAAAATCGTATAATAACGTCAAAAGTGAAACTTTGTTCCAAACTGGGGAGAAAAGGTACTAAATACACAAATACACACATATCAAATATGCAACTTCTATGATGCATGTGCAGAATGAAACTTTGCTGGTTTGCGGTTGGGTATGCACAGCGGAACTCCAGGGGAAAGTGAGGTATTGTGTGTGTGTGGAAGGGTGGAAAGAGGGCAATTTGGGGATGATGTGGTGATATTGGCCCTATACACTATAACTATGCCATTGAGAAACACGGCGCGGGACTTACCTCCACGTAGTTGTACAAGGCAAGATCACACATCGCTTGGGCGTCCGGGGATCGAACCTGACTGAATTCTGGGAGAGCGGTTTCTGCAATGGCAATGGCACACAGGTTAAAAGGTCGTCATAAATTGTGGCACATATGGCAGTAGCAATCTACGATATTAAGTTGTTTACATAATGACAAATCAATTTCTATACTTTTATTATTTTCATGAAATGAGTAATCTTTTTTTCTTAAATATAGCTCAATAAATATAGCTCAATATTCAGGGTCGAGTTTTTAGGAAACTTTTGCAGGTAATTCTTCTTATTAGGATTTTTATTTTATAATGAGCAATGTCTGTGAATAGATCAATGTAAAACCAATAGTTGTTTGTACTTTGTGCATATTTAGACGTTAGAATTAGTATTGCCAATTAATATCCGGTTTTACTTCTGACTGCCCCGATACTCTTGGCTTCCGGTTTAAGTCGGCATGAATTTCAAAGATGGTGCAAAAGAAGGAAAAAGCCCTTGTCTGAGCACAGTTTAACGTGCTGCGGTCAACATTCTCTGACCGAAAATGTATACTGTACCATACCTGGTAGTAAACTGAACATACTTAAAACATCACTGTAATGGAGCAAGTTACTAAAATAAACTACCCAAGGATTTACAAAAATAGAGTTTAAATAGCAAGTAATCAAGGAACCTGTTTCACTCTGACAATTTTGTCATATGGACAAGAAAGAAAACTGGAAATTTCCAAAGGTCTTGCAAAAGCAACCAAAAAAGAATACTGTTGGTTTGTTGCACTCATGTCATATTAACCAATGTGCCATTTATTGATGAAAAAAACAAGTCTCTTACTGTTTAAAAAACAATATCATCAGCCTCGGTCGAAATGAATTTTAGAGCAAAGATAACCACTACATACCCTAGTTTGAATTTTAACATATCAGGGTGTACCATGTTATTGGACTGGATTGGCAAGCCATACCGCCTAAACAAGGACCACAAAAGCTAATGCTTAGTACCATCTCTTTTGGGTGAGAATAAATGACTTGTATCATTCACAGGCCACATCATCGCACTTGTGTTGTGAGATAAATCCAACAAGGAGTATGCTCAATTCATCTTCGCATGGAATAAAACCAACTGTATTGTCTAATATTGTAAACTTGCAGCAAATTTTAACCTGGTACTTTTAAAACATATTTCACAAGGGCAAGGACGTTACATGTCCTTTTCATTCGTGCTTATTGACGATTATCTCCTTTAGCGGCAGAACAGTTCGAACCCTACACTGCCCTAGCGTCCAAACATTATCTGATTTTCTATCCCTAACAAGCAAGAAGACACTGGCATAAAGAACAACATCAAATGGCACGAACCAAAACAAAGATATTTAATTAGCTGGTCGGTAAATACGACCTTGTGCCAAGCCGTTCTTGCTACGCAGACAATTTGTTATCATCTTTTATAGAAGTGTGAGCAAGCTCAGATATAACTGGGATGGGTGTCTCATCAAATATTGTATGCAATAACTTCACAGGTACTTACCGAAATTGTTGTTGTGTTTATTTAGGATCTCGTCAAGGACGACACAATCTTCGAACCCCTGTCAGAAAGCAAACAAAAGGGGAAATATATATATATATTTATTTTGAGGTCAAGGGGATACACTGTTCATTTGAAGTCTAAATGCACACTTCAAGGAATGGTTTTAGGCCAGAGAAAGAAATTTGATTTGATGACAGAGCATTAACAAGAACTTTGTGAATTTGTTCACATTTAAAGTTTTGTATTCATTCTTTTATCAATTTTCATTAAAGAGGATGCCCTTTTAAGTGGTATTTGGTGGCAGAAGTTGACAGCTTAACAACAGACTGAAAGTGTGAAATATTTTCTCTTTAAGATATCTGTTTCATTGTCTACCACTAGAGCATTTCCTTTAATAACTCAAGGCTCATCAGGTAGATTGGCTGGTATGCCAAGTTTAGCACACAAGTCATTACACCAGAGTATTCCTTTAATAACTCAAGGCTCATCGGTTAGATTGGCTGGTATGCCAAGTTTAGCACACAAGTCATTACACCAGAGTATTCCTTTAATAACTCAAGGCTCATCGGTTCGATTGGCTGGTATGCCAAGTTAAACACACAAGTCATTACACCAGAGTATTCCTTTAATAACTCAAGGCTCATCAGGTAGATTGGCTGGTATGCCAAGTTTAGCACACAAGTCATTACACCAGAGTATTCCTTTAATAACTCAAGGCTCATCGGTTAGATTGGCTGGTAAGCCAAGTTTAGCATACAAATCATTATAGATTCATGTTTCTACCACTAGAGATAACGACCACTGTTGGAAAGTAACAAAATATTTGCTGACTTACGCAATTCATTCCTTGACCATAGAATGGAACCATAGCGTGTGCAGCATCACCCATTAGAACGGCTTTGTCTTTGCGATGGTATGGATAACACTAACGGGTGAAATAAAAATAATAATAATATTTCAAACAAAACAAAGTCTAAGTTGGTGATTGGTGAACTCACCAGCATTCCAATAAATAACATGTGTTATGAAAAATATCAATAAATCTAATCATCATCTATATTTTGTAAGACAGAAGTGCTTGTGAAGAACAACTCCCCCCTCAACAGCTTATCTATGGCTCTTCTGACCGATTGGCTATACATTAATTATATTTTACGTTTGGCTAATATTCCAAAGGCCAAATAAATCAGTAAATAATGAATCCAAATATTGACACTTGATATGGAAGGGCTGCAGTCTGCACTGAAATAAGAAAAAAAATATTTAGGAAAATTTTTGCATATCAATTAAGAAAGTGAAAAGGCACTTCCAATTTTCACCCAACGAATGTTTAATGACCAAGCAATTACCATTAGTTCTCCACATTTTTTCCCCGTAAAAGAATCACTCAAATATAGTGAAGGCTGTGATGGGTGCCCCTTCAATAATTGGTCAGGGGAAATTGAAATTCCCCTTCTCTCCCAATTGCATTTGAAAGCCTGTGTACATCACTGAGTGAAGCTCAGGCAAAGACTACATTGTTACAGGATAGCATCCAAAAATTCACTAAAATCAACCCAAATAGCTAAAACTTAGGCTATGAGGCCACATGCCCTAATTTTGAATGATGCAAAACTCTTCTAAGGCATATTTTGTATGAAACGTCCAGTATGGTCAAACTGACAGTGAGCTCTTGGTTTTGCAAACTACCCTCTCATATTCTACAATAATGAATTAGACTTTTGAAACAGTTAAAACTTGAAACCCATATTCCACTTGCAAACAAATCCAGTCAGGTTAAATATCAGTGCAAAGAGTCTGTGAACTATATGAAGTTTACTCTCCTCGTTCAAAACGGTGCATTATAGTATTATACGCTATCCTAATAAATGACAATAACGTCTTCAGCCATGATTCCTACATGCAAAGGAAGGTTGATTTACTCATCAATTAATAATAATGATAATATTTGCTTTTTATATAGCGCTTTATACCAGCGAGAGGTCTCAAAGCGCTTTACAGACGTTATATTGCCCCTGGTCAATGATAACCTGTCCCAGAGACAATCCCTCCAGTCGGCAGCAGTTATATACTGCGCCCAATGACAAGTTACCTCACAGGTACCCATTTAAAAAAATGCAACCGAGCACTGCTTCAAATGCCGCTGTGTAATAATGTGTGATATTAGTGAAGGATTACACCCCTCCTGAATAAAATGAAAAATACCCAGCTTTTTTCCAAAGATAATAAAAACCTACTAAATAATTGGTACGCAACTTAAATACAGTTTGGGATATTCTTCTGGAGTATTTCTCATTTACCAAGTGAAATTTATTTGGTGTTTCATAGCAAAAGGCTACACAAATGCAAAACACCTAAGTACACGCAAAGACTCACATATCAGTTTTCATAACAGGAACCAAAGTGATTTTGAATTTTACAAGAGAGAAACTTCTGCAACCTCAAATATGTTTCCCTAGATATATTCCTTCTACAACTATTCCTTGATTTACTGTCATTAATTAATACTAAATTTAATTGTCAAACCAGAGGGAAACCCCTCCCAGCAGTAACTTGCCTTTAAATGCAGTAGAACCCCGATTATCCGAACCACGTTTATCCGAGACCCCATTTTCGGAACCGGCCATCTGTTCATTAATAAATAGTCAGGAGGCCTACAGGTATTGATTCTAAGTACTCTACAGTACTCATATTATGTACAACGTAAATTTGTTAACTTACGTAATGATCAGCGTTCAAATTTCCATTCATTCTTCCATTGCCTTATATATTGAATAGATTATCATTATTAAATATCTGATTGTTGTTTGTACCAAGACTGTTACTGTTTTACAAAAGAGTTGTTATTTTCTAATCACACACTCTCAACAATGAACGTTCATTAGGCTAGCGCTTGTGTGCCTAGCATGCAGGCTATGGCCTTTTATTACGTGATACCGGATACGAGCCATTTACGCCTTTCTTCTTCCCCACGAAGACTTATACACCAGTTGAAGTTCTAGCTGCGGCAAATGCTTTTGATGCTAGTGCGCGACGCTCACTGTATGAGTAGCAATTACAGATTTCGATCTTCACGCTTGGTGACAATGCCCGGATTATTTACGTCGCAGCGTTTGCATCATTTTTAGATTTTTTAATTTTCAGAAATCCCCTAATCCGCGATTGTGACAGGGACGTTTTATGAGGTAATTGAATTAAACGATGATGTATAGGGAACCGGTCAATTTGAAATTGCTACGGACTGATTAGAACTTGAACTGAAATGTGTTTTTTTTCGACTTTTATTTCTGAATACAATCGTCAAATAATCAACTCCCAAACATGGAGAATAACATATACATCATTTAGCAGGCATAATATTGCATTACATGGGTGTCTTATAGTCGAAAATTATTTCATTGATGAAATTTCGATTATCCGAGCTTTTCGATTATCCGAGCTTTTCGATTAACCTTTGAACTACCCTCGTTCCCGACCAGTTCGAACAATCGGGGTTCTACTGTATATTACATATGCAGCGCAAGAGTAGTTTGCAAGCGGACCCTGGCTGAAGTTCATACTTCATGTACCTAAGCCGACCTTTGACCCAAAATTTTTGAGAGAAGAAAAAAAAGGTCTACATTAATTTTGGTTGTACTTGACACAATTTTGTGTGTCAATACTCTACAAGTGTATATCCGCATTAATACCTTCACTGTAACCATGGGAAGCGCTTTAGTAGATGTGAACGTATTCTTCAGGCTCTCTTCGCCGATCAAGGGTATCGCATCCGGAAAGTATTTGGTGAAGAATTCCATGACTCCGTCTTCTCCTCGCTCTTGAACCTTTTCAAATATGGCGAACGGTAAAAACATTGTCCCAGTGAAGGTATGGTCCTGGTTTGGTAGAGCGATCATCATAAATTCATCCCTCGGCCAGATGTGAAGGAAATTTGGCAGCATAGCGAACTGAGAAGTGGAATTGAAGAAAAAAGAAAGGTCAACATGTCTGGTGATCTGGTTCACATGGTCAATTCAGGGCTGGAAAGCCTTGCAAACCTTCCGAACCAGGTTCGCGGGAAATCCCCGATGCTCGCAGGAAATTCAGCCCCCCCCCAAAAAAAAGCAAAAGTGCAAAATGGAAAAAAAAAACGGGTAAAACCAAAGTAAAATTTTACATGAAAAGTTCCAGACCCAAACTCAAGAAAATTAATCAGAAAGCAGTGCTCTCAATTTCAATCGCAATTACAACTAGTACGGTGATGATGTGTTCCCAACCTACTCACAAGGGCAATGTCAATGGCTACTTTCCTTACTACAAGGTATACCTGCCACACAGACGGCCACGGCCCAGTTGGGGAAGATCGCTAATATATTGACTTTTATAATCAGCCTCGCGGGGAATGTTTTGAACAATTAATTGCATTCCACATTTATTTCTACCCATGCGCGACCCACCTTATGCTAATGTTCGGAAAGTGGCCCCTCAACGTATTCGAATTAACTTCGAAGACAAGTACTACCTACTCACGTTTGTACAATTCATTAAAAGAAAGGACGCAACCAATTCTTAGTGGGTGTTGATGAGAACATTTTCTGGAAGCACGCCAAGACTTTCGTAACCCAAAAAGTATGTGTACCGTAGTCTTTTATGTAGGTCACAGCCCAACATCATACCACTGCACTGCAGTTGTTATATGCGTATTTTACACGCTGTTCACTGTGTGGCAGTCAAGAAACGGATCATTGCCAAACGATGTTTGTTTCATAACATCGGAAGTTTCGTAAGTTCAACTTTTAAAAGATTGTAAGAAAGATACAATATCTTTTCATTTTTATAATAATTTTCATCATAATGTAGCTACTCTAACTTGTCATTTTCAAGTTTTTAATCAGTTTCGTGACAATGTTAATTCGAAAAGTTGTCAGCATTTTGCATCCGCACCTGCAAATTTTTTTAGCACAAGACCAGCAAATAAACCAAACTTTTCGAGGGCATGGACCCCTTGACCCCACTGGGGCCCTCAGGTGGGCCCCTGGACCCCGCGCCTCATTTGTGTTTTTTTAAGACTTCATATTCAAAATGAACTGGCATAGCTACGAACAACTCTTTGAGACATGAAATATCAGCAGATCTATAACAGATAGTTCTGTTAATCTTTAATCGAGCATTCATATTGAAAATCTCCAAATGAAATGTATTGAACCAATCAAAATCCACTGGTACTTCAGTGACGGTAATTATCCCTTTCAAGGTCTAACAACTCTTGTTTGCATTTGATACCAGCATAGATACTAGAGTAGAGATTAGGTTACATTCTGACACCATTTGTAGGTACAGTTCCATACATGAACTAATTCTTGTGCTGTAGACATATCACATTGTGTGCACTGAGACTGGTTAATGTGTACAGCAAAAGATATGTCTTGTTTAATACAAGGTTTTTGTGTTCTGATAAATTCACAATGCATTAGGCCAATAGCCTGTACTGTAAAGTTCTGTACTAAATCGACTGTGTTGTGTGTAACGGGGCATCATCTGAAATGTGGGACCACATGCTAGGAATCTCGAAGGAATTTTGGGCTTCCCGTCCAACATGGGTTCGACACCTTTTGCCTGGTATGAGTATAGTGGTACAGTGTGGAGTTTTATGATATAGTGCAGTGTAGGGTGGTGTGGGTAGGGTGAGGAGATCTGATGACTATGTAAACCAGATTCACCAAACAACTATTGAATCCTTACTTAAATGTGTATTGCGAGCTGCAGTGTAGTGTAATGGTGAAGTTTGGAGTATTATGTTTTACTGCAGTGCAGTGTACGGCAGTGTAGGGTGGTGTAATGGGGGCAAGGAGTTATGATGCCGACAGGGGGTCAAGTTTTTTGTCAAAACTTTCACGATTTTGTAACGTATGATCCTAGTTTGGTTGACTTACCCCGCCATCTTCAGTCGGTGGTATCTTGAGCTCCATGTACCCATGGGGAATATACTCCTGACTGAAATTGATCCTGTTTCCACGCATCAACTCTCTCCTCATCGCAGAGTAAGCCCCGTCAG
>JXUT01144266.1:0-10657 GCA_000934455.1 Apostichopus parvimensis
CCCCCCCCCGCCCTCAACTTCCAATCCCACAAATATAATTAAGAGTAGTTATTAGCATGTTAGACCTAATTTAGAGTCTAAATTTATAACATTTTAGTTTTTCTTGGGTAGGTTTGGTGTGGGAGGGGGGGGGGGATGAGGAGACATACCATGAAAGCAGGGTTACTCAAGGGGAAACCTGAGGGAACTTGATTTTTTATACAGCACATAAGTGATATAGAAACCATTTAGTTCATCAAAGCAGTTAATAAAATTGGGAGACAATGTACAAGTTGGTCGACAAGTTGGTCGACAAGTTGGTCGACAAGTTGGGAGACAAGTTGGGAGACAAGTTGGTCGGGGGCTGGCAGACACAGGATCAGACAGTGACCTGGTGGTCTTAAGATGGAAGTTACTATTCAAAGTCCCCAAACCCACCCCTCTCCCTTGCCTACCCTTAGAGACAAGCCATTGATTATGTATCTGCACAGATGGATCCTTTACACCTCCCCCTCCTACTCTTCCTCCCTCCCCCCCCCCCGACCTCATTTCTGTACTTACTCTTCCAAGTCTGCACACAAAAGTCATCTTGCAGTGGAAAATACTACCAACAAAAAAACTTTGTCATCCCTTCCACTCTCACTGCCTCCCACACCCCACTAACTTATTCCCTTTTCAATCTTGTTTTACCTTCACACATCTTGCCAAACGATCCCCACTAACTTATTCCCTTTTCAATTTTGTTTTACCTTCACACATTTTAAAATACAAACCTTCAAAGCAGTGGCAACCTTCTCCCACTCTGGAGCTAGGGATTTACAGTGTCCACACCTAAAGATAAAAATGGAGATACCAATAATATCAAAGCCTGTACCACACAAAAACTAAACAAACTAATTTATGTGGATAACAGTATGTCCAAACTTTTTGCAATCTACCTTTCTGATCTGTTTTCACTGGTCCTTAAATTAACAAAAATAAAATAACTTTAAATAACTAGTCCTTGAAAGAATAAAGTCCTTAAAATAACAAAACATACATGACATTTCTAACATGTCATTACAAGATACATAGTAGTTATAATTTTAATTAATACAAGGAAAACGATAATTGGATGTGCTTGAATGTAAGCCCACGGGTTATAACTACATGATTTTACCATTGCAAGAACTTCTCTTCCACTTACCAAGGTGCAAAAAATTCTACCAACCAAACTGAATCACTATTTACTACTTTGTCATTGAAAACCTCTGGTGTGAGCTGAATAACATCTGATTTGGCGTTCGATAACGAAATGGCTACCGCCAAAATGGCAAGACCTTGAAGAAAGAAAAAGAGAAAATACAGATCAATTCACACTCTAAAGCAAATCCAGGCTAGTCGAAGGTCGACCAATTTAGCAGTCTGGGAGTAGATTGATACTGATTGGTTAAAAATGTTACCATTAAGCTTGCCTTAAGTCTCAGTACTTGTTTTAACCTTCCACCTTTCCAGCTTACTGCACTATTAAAGCTCAGTGAAAAATAACACCTTTGTATGCAAGTTTCATTTCAATATTTATTAGTTTAATTGAGTTATCTGTCGTTACACATTTTGAGCTGGATAAAATACCCCAAATTCTACAACTGCAATAAAAAATTGCAAGCCCTGCCCGACAGATCATGCGCCAATCAAATCTCTCTGTTATGTTTAAGACCGTATGGCCTAGGACTACTTCACTTTTGTGGCTAGACTGAAGGTCCCTTTTCTTGAAAAGTAAGATCTTTCTCTCGGCCGTACCGATGTACCTTGTAAAATTGTGTCATTTCCTACCAAGGCAATGAATAAACAGGTGTTTTCAGACATTTCCTCCATATGGAATTGTGTCAAAAAAGTGGCCGATACAAGTATACACCTGCGTTAAAACCTTGATCGGGCCGCATCTGAAGACTATTTTGTTTACGGTTGTGTATTGACCATGCTGATATAGATCACAAACAGTTACTAACTTACTTCTATGCAATTACTAAATTAGCCTAGGCCTAGGTTAATTTAATTAAACTTAACACTTGTCAAATTAACAAGTGAAAACCATTTCACAATACATTTAATATTATGGCTTAGCCTATGCAAAATCTAGTGATGTTAATTGGTCTACCTAAATCTAATGTACCTTATAAGTTGTTAGAACCAAGATACCCTACATATCTTACGTTAAGGCACAATAACATAGAGATTGCTCTTTTTTTTATTTTAGTGACCTGCCAAAACAAAGTAAGTTAGCATAGCCAAGGCCTAACCTTCTACTCGAATCCTAGCCTAAGTTAGCCTAAGCTAGCCTAAGTTAGCCTAAGCTATAGACTACAGACTTACACTGCCTATGCAGTATGCTGCTTAAACTTTAACTTTTAAGTAACTCTTCTAAGTACGAATACTTACCAATGAATTGATTCATGTTTCGTGTCCTGTTGTAGTACCTAGCTGTTAGTTAATCTAGAAAAGCTTTCAAATGAATGATAGCTGGAGTGATGTGCCCTTACTAGTGCGAAATCCGGCTTGCCTTAATGTAAAACTAGTACTGGCTACTTTGTGAACATAGCGTAACTGGTAATCACTATATAATGCAATAACACATGTACATCGTCGGTAACAACAGTATACGTGTGTTTTTGTGATCAATGGTTTTCCAGTTGAACAACCGTGGCTATCGCTGATTGGTTTAAAGTGGCCATGCCCCCGTCTTACTTCTCATGTGAATAAATGTGTGAACTGATCGAGCTGGGCCAAGCCCAGCTCCTGCAGAATTATGGATAAATTTGTAAAATTTGGGGTAACGACAACTAGAAGGTGGTAACTAAACAAAACTACAGAAAAGGAGTAAGGTATTGTGGACAAGGAGAGCACCTTATCTTATGCTTTTTCTTGAGATTATAATGCGAGTAACTGGAGACCATGTGTAGCGTAACATGCACCGCTATACTGATGCACAGAAAAAGGGTACCTCTTTGGATAGGGAGGGCCGTTTTTACTGGGAAAGAAAAAACTCATGCAAGACTGAATGTTGTTTCTCACTCATACAACTTGTAAGATGTATCCAGAAGCCGAATTCCTCAATCCTCATTACATGGTATATAGTTACAAAGAAATGAATTTTTATAGCTATGCTGATTGTATTGTTCTGTCATTTCTCTTGATGCATTTTAGCATTAAAACATATTTTTCAGCTGGAAACAATGTGTAAATGCTAAATGGCCATTCAAATGTTATAAACCAAGACCCCTTGCATTGATCCTGCATAAATCCTTGGACTTTAGACCCATGGGCGTCCGCAGGGAGGGGCAAGGGGGAGGGGGAACTTTCCCCCTGGAAAATTAAAATAAAATTAAACATTTGACATTTCAGATTTCACCCAACCAACAATTCTCTAGTTATGTTCATTGCATACGGACCCATAATGCAATACTGAAATGATTGAAAGTCAAAATCCTAAGACATGACATCTCAAACTAACCGATGTGTAAATGCAACTTGAAACGCTCGGGAATTGTGGTACGATCGTGGTACGATCCGGGCCAACTGATGGTGGCGCTCCGCTTACTGAGATAGTATCAAGTAGTGTGTTACACCTACATGACCTACTGATTCCCCCACCCTCACCCCCCTGTGAACATTTCTGCGGACGGCCTTGCTTGGACCTCCTGATAGGAGGCCCCTTTGGGCCAGGAGCCGAGGCCCTCGGGCTCATCGTTACGCCACTGAAAGAGACCAATGGGGACTGGAGGGGTGGAAGGCTGCCCACAAGCAATTCAACTAGCTCACAACTTAGCATTCTAGCCACCGGGTTCCTAGAGTCCTAACGGGCTTAGGGGCCACCCGTCACCCACCCACCCTCTGCCAGAGCCGAGGCCTCCTTCCACGAAAGAAAGTTGAGTAAATAAAGGTTAATTTTAATTCTGTTGGATATTAGCTCAGAATGTGTACTAGTAATAAGATAGTCAATGAGGAAGGAAAAATGTGAAAATGTCAAGCGAATGACCTCTTCTTTGTATCGGACAGGTCCTCGGGCATGTAAAATACAGTGGGCAAGCACATTCGTGGTAAGTAGAAACAGCGGCGTAACGATGAGTCTGGGGGCCCCTGGGTCCATGGAAGGAAGGGCCCCCTGGCTGCTGCGGAGAATCAACCGATGCGCGCGCAGCGCATATCACGAGCGCGGAGCGCGAAGTCCCAAAGGCGTGGGTCCAGGGCCCGTCTTAGGGCCCTGGAAGCTCTGGGGTTCTACAAGCTCTCTGGTGCAATCTAAGCCGTTTATGGAACATTTCGTGGTGATTTTATCGACTGAGATTTTGGGGAAATCTGCGTTCATAGACACATTTTTGGTCCGCCTTGTCTGTCATACTGGGAACATGAAAAAATGTGTTGCAAAGCTAGAATACATTAAGAGATTAAAAGGACAATAAGACCAAATGACCAACGTTCAATTAACATAAACATGTATATTTCCACCCGTGGCGTAACTCCTGTGGACAAATGGAAAGGCTAGAGCTTGAATTTACTGAGCCTGGCCTTCTTGTCAGCAAACATATCGATTAGTCCATCTATATCAAGTGACCATGCCTCCTCGCTCTCGATGGAAAGGATAGCCAGCGAATCCAGCTGATCTTGAGAAATGGTTGCACGTAGGTAAGTCTTGATTAGCTTCAACTTGGAGAATGATCTTTCTGCGGTCGCCAAATTTGGGCAAAATATCAGCAAAACGGTGGAAACTATGCCAAATTCGATTTACTTTCCTCAGCTATCGGCCAAATCTTAGGCATCGGCGATTTGGCCGATACCTGAGCAAAGCATCAGCCAAAGGGGTTCAAAATATGCCAAATTTGTGTCATTTGGCCAGTTATCGGCCAATGTCATGTGGCAACCCTGACCGAGAGCGAATAATATGTACCAGCGTAGCCTATCAAGTTCCAGTGTGTACCTCAGGCTCTTGAGTCAGTCGTGCGGAAAGAAGGATACGAGATTTGCAGTTGCAGAGGCATATGATTTATGACGAACGTATTCACGCACAGAAAAATATGTCCATTGTCTCGTTATAGTTTCTTTTCCAACGAAAACGTGCCGTTTCAAAAAAAAGAAAAGTGCAGGGGGGCCCCCTTTGGTCGGGGGCCCCTGGGTTTGCCCCGTTCGAGCCCATAGGCGTTACGCCGCTGATTAGAAACGGACTCTAAGCTGGCAGTTGTTATGGAACAACTCCCTGCTCTAACTCCTAAGTACGGAAGCGGAGAAGGGACATTGCATTGACGAGTTACCAACTTGACAAAACGACAATTATCTGCAAATTGACGAGTTGACGAGATGGTAACGTAACAAAATTCAGAAAATTGATGCATTGTCGAGATCCGTTATCTCGTCAAAACGTCAATTTTCTGAATTTTGTCAACTTGTCGAGATGGTAGTAAGTGTGCAACTCGTCAATTTGCAGAAAATTGATGCATTGACGAGATCCGTGAACTCGTCAAAACGACAATTTTGTCAACTGAATTTTGTCAACTTGTCGAGATGGTAGTAAGTGTGCAACTCGTCAATTTGCAGAAAATTGATGCATTGACGAGATCCGTTATCTCGTCAAAACGTCAATTTTCTGAATTTTGTCACGTTACCATCTCGTCAACTCGTCAATTTGCAGATAATTGTCGTTTTGTCAAGTTGGTAACTCGTCAATGCAATGTCCCTTCTACGCTTCCGTACCTAAGGCATGTACATTTTGCACGCGAGGAAAAGAGTATTACAAACGACTTGGCCAAGACTACTACTACTGCGTCAGCGTGGGGAACCACCATCTCTCGTTGCTATTGCGTCATATGCCAAATACACAGTGCCGTGGTGTGAGCAGTAACTTTATACTAGAGTTTGTTAATTGTGAGTGTTAAGATTGCGTTTTCGTATCGCGACTACTGTAGACAGTTTTGTAGACTGTTCACTTCTTTGACGCTGCGGGATTTTATTGACATTTGAAAGTAAGCATAAAAGTATATTACTAAGTTATTAACGTGTAAATTTGTCATAGCCTTCAAACTCGTCGCATGGTTACGGCTATTGTAATATAGGCTTATACTAACGTACAGCCTAACGTAAATAAAATCTAGGCCTAGTTCTTAATCTAAGGTAGCATACTGTACGCCCATATTTTCTGTTAGGATTGCAATCAACCCTGACCATAATATGAATGTTAAAATTCCATGATTTGCAAGGTCTACCTATACATTGTAAACTTATAATATAAAGACTCCCTGCCAGATTATTGTATTTGGTATTTAGTGTGACCTCACATAATTTGAAATTTTTTTTTTCCAGTTTTATCGTTAATTATTTGAAGATGGATTATGATGGAAGGAGACCTAAATCTAAGAAGTCAGTACCAATTGTGGAAGCCAGCATGGACATGGTAGATAAGGATACATTACTGGAATGCCCGTATGACAGAGTCCATCTGATTAGGGCCAAACGCTTTCAGTACCATATCATCAAATGTCGCAAGGTAAGTCTTTTATAGTCTTCAATCATTTTTTCGTCGAATCTTTGAGGAGGTTTAGTTTATTTTTATAGTTTACTTCAGTTCTCAAGAGTTACTGTAGGAAGCCAAAAGAAGCTCATAAATTTGGAAAATTTGTCCAGTTGATGATTGTGGAAGAAAATCGGCTTATACCAAGCCTGCTCTGTATTAAATGAGCGCTCAGAGAATTACGAGGCAGACTTGAAGTTCCCTCGCGCATAGCTACCCCCCCCCCCCGGACCACCACTTAACATCTTGATCAGACAGACGACAATGTACCTTAGCATCTGACCAATTTCTCTAATACTGAGGTTTGCCATACATGGTTTATTGGTTTCAAAACCACATTGTTTACCCTGGCTGCATTGAAGTGGTGATGATGAATGGGGTGCCTAGATACTTGTTCTGGTATCTGGAGAATGGTCACCCTTGTCCATTAGATGGGGATGTTCAAATGCCAGTCCCGGGAGAAGGAATGAGGTTCCATCGACCTCCTAACCCCTTGGGGGGGGTACTAAACAAACCAACAACAAAAAATTGTTTTAAGAGGACATATTTGCTTAAATTTTCACACTTGCAAGTGAAAATAAATAAATGGAGGAAAGGACCCCATAGGTGAAGAGCTCTTTTAAGAGATGCTGTACATACCAAATTTATTTGCATATTTAATATGCAAGAAATATTTATATTAATTTTTATCTCTGCTTGCCTAAAATTAGGGCTGAAATGAGGTTACAAACTTGGGCATAAATTAACAAGTGTGAGGTATTCCAGATTCGGCTACAGTCGTAAACAGTACCACAGAATTGATGCAAAACTTTGGCGATTGTTAGGTCACACCCATTCTAAAGAAAACCACAGAAAGGGATATTTTTCACTATGTTCAAGTTCAAGAGGGAGTGTTGTGGTCAAGTGGTTAAGGCAGTGAACTTGTGATCTAAGGATTGCAGGTTTGAGTCCTAGCCAGATAATTGCGTTGTGTCCTTGAGCAAGGCACTTTATCTCCATTGCCTCTCATCACCCAGTGTATAAATGGGGACCTGTGAGATAAACTGTCAGCTGGGCGCGCTTTAGCTGCTGCCATGTGGAGGGATTGTCTCTATGTTTGACAGGTTATCGTTGCCTGGGGTAATATTGTAAAGCGCTTAGAGCCTTTGGGAAAGGCGCTCTATAAAAAAATAAATGAATGAAAATATGAAAAGTTTACATCAATATAGTACGGACTCAACAGTACCAGGGTGACCAAATTAATTAAATTTAAACTGTGATGATTTCCTACAAATGTCGTCATTTATAATGCCAATAAAAGAAATTGCTTTCTTTTTCTTCTTCTTTCAGAATTACCTTGGCAAAGACATGGTCACATGCCCGTTCAACGCCCGGCACATCATACCAAGGCCCGAACAGCGCCACCACATTGATACCTGCGTGGACAAAGTCCTCATCGAGGGGAACGTAGAGTATAACACCAGGGTCCAGAATGACAGCCAGTACCGAGGCAATATCAGCGTTCCAAAGTATTTGCCAGATAAGGAAGTTGAACCAGCCTCAGAGAACTGGGATGATGGTAAAGATGTGTTTTTTTTTTCCTTCATAGAGTAGGAAAATTGTCTGTTAAAAGACTTCTAACGGGAAAACAATTCATACGCGTGCAACACTCTCGTTCTGTTGTACGTAGGCATTTCAATAATGCAAAGTAGTAACAAGATTCCTTCTCTTTTACCCATGATAGTTAAAAAAAAAAAAAATGAAACGTTTGTAAATGATATCTTCTTGATCTTTGTATTTGAAAGTAAGATACATTGTGAATTGCTGACTGTCCATACCTGATGTCATGTGATCCTTGGATGTGACATTTTTCAGCAAATAGTTGCATACAGTGGCAGATCAACACCTTCTGAGCCCTGCAGCACAAAATACTTTCCACAACCTCCCTCCCTCCCTCCCCCAACCCATCCCACCCATTATTAAGTTATGAAACATTGGTATGTTTTGCCTTTAAAGTGTTCATGCAGCCCCCTTAACTTTGGGGCATAGCTTTTATGATATGGCACGTTAACAGAGTCCTGAAGCTCATGCTATGTGTTACAGAATGTGTGTCTTGTCATAGGTAGAGAAGCCAAAGTATGGTCAATTTTTTTTTTATTATTGGGGGGGGGGGGTTTCTATTATGGGTACTACTCTATGCAAAACTGGAATTGTCCGTGGACCACCTGCAGTAATCAGGTCTAGTTTTAACAGTTCATGTAAAATTACCTGAGAATGATTCAGTCTTCATTCACTAAATGTTGTTTAATTTTTTTAATTGTCAGAGTTAGGAGATAGTGAGGTGCAGTATTCATACCCACCAGCTCGCA
The DNA here is from genome assembly GCA_000934455.1 of Apostichopus parvimensis. NCBI lineage: Eukaryota > Metazoa > Echinodermata > Holothuroidea > Aspidochirotida > Stichopodidae > Apostichopus > Apostichopus parvimensis. Next base: position 8,866 of record JXUT01144266.1, read on the forward strand.
GTTCTAATGGGTAAGTGTTTTCAGAAAGGCCACATAAGGCAGAATTTTAGTCTCGGTACGTCATAGTCCCAAGGCAAAAGATATGAGTGATAGTATCAAAAAATAATCTCAAAAATTATCTCTAGTCCTAAATTAAACTGTCAGTCCATAATTTTATATAAATTTTAATAACTTGACAAAACATGTTCTTTTAACTTCATGTAAACAACAGCACACCCATTGATGACATTCTGTAAGATTTGAAGATTTTAGCAAAAAATTATTAGTGCATTGTAAACCATTTTTTTTTAGCCCATAAAATTTGTATGAACATTGAGTTTTTCTATGGTCTGTGTGTTAGACTAAGATGTCCAGCCACTTTCATTGATGGGACTTCAGATATTAACAGGGTCATTAGTACTCAAAAATTGAAAGGGGTATAAAAAATACTACCTGGACTGTCAAGGACAAATGGTGTTGGATTGTCTTTTGTCCATATTGTTATGTTAGATAGGATGTGTATTAAATTTGTAACAAGGAGCAACCAATCGCTTTGTAACCACATAAATCTCTTGGTGACTCTGTGGGCTAGTATACAGATTATTAACTGTTTGGGGGGTGGGGGGATGGGGAGTAAAATCCACATGGTCCTTTATCCTGCTAATGACTGACGTGTGTGTTCTTTGCAGCATGTTGAGCTATCAAGCACAGGCTCACCAAGGAAACGATGGTTACAACAGGCTTCACGAACAGCAGCCTCCATCGCTACGGCAACCGCGAAGTCAGCCAACTAGTATGGTACAGCCCCCCCAGCAGGTTTACTCCAGTGCATCTCAACAGCAACCTTCACCCTATCAGCAACCTTTACCCTATCAGCAGTCTCCATCATATCAGCAACCTCCAACGTATCAGCCTCTCTCCAGTCAACAGCCTCCGACTACACAAGAACATCCACAAGAAGTGCCTGTAGCAACTCCTCCTCCTGCAAGCAACTTCTCATGGGCACAAGTAGCAGGTAATATCACATATCCGCTTCTATCCGTTAACAAAGTCAAACCAGAAAACGAAGATGAAAACGGTGTGCACATTCCATACCAAAAATTGTCTAGAAAACTGTCGGCTAGGAAACTATTTGAACCGGTGTGCACAGAAATGATAAGTCCTGCGCTCTACCAGGTTTTACTAGCTATTCCAGCCCTCACCCCGTTGGCAGTCCGATTCTGCCTAATACTGGTGTCATTATTTTCCTTTCTTTTTTTTTTTAAATGGACAATAAAGTTTCTATCTATAATCTGATAACAGTGCAGAATATTGTGTTTTTCATCATATGAAATGTTCAAGAAGAAGATCAGCAAACTGTGAGACTCTCTTTTTGTGTGAATACCGAGATTTCATAGAAGTGTAAATATTTTATTTTGATGGCGTGGCAAGATATGCAGAGGAGATTGAGTGCATATGGCCATTTCATAGAAGTGTAACGTATTATACTTTCCACCGTTGCAGGTTGGAAAACCTCGCTGAATTTTCGCACACACATTTCAAATTTTGACTGTCAGAACTTGAAAATATAACTGTGCGGGTTAAAAAAAAGAAGTGGCTCCTCAATTTGGCATTTGGGAAGTGGTTTAGGACTTTGCCAATGCAATACTGTTAAGTTATCCCTTGTTTCACACCTTGACCATCTGCTCTCAGGAATTCAAGGAACTGTATTATTATTGTAAATTTTCCTTCCAGGTATTGGAAGAGGTATCTCAAGGAGACCAGAAAATGTCCCTGCATCAGTGAGTACACCAGGCATAGGAAGAGGAGTTGT
>KN897323.1:0-25092 GCA_000934455.1 Apostichopus parvimensis
AGACAGGTAAGAGGGGTTGGCGGAAAACCTCTAAAACAAACAGGGTCCCTGTTTGTTTTAGAGGTTTTCCCAGAAGTAGGTAAACTGGGTTACAGTCAGGCGCGTAGCGAGGAATTTGCCAAGGTAGGGGCGAAACTGTAGGCAAATTATCAGAGCCGTAGATTCGGCATTGGAAACTATCTAAGCGTAGCACGGGATTGGTCACCCAACAAAAACAAACTCTGGCTGTCATACATAATGACCAAGAAGATCAAAACCAGAGTTATATTATGAGAACATATGTAACGTAACACTTCACAAACAAGGGTGTTAAATTTTGAACTTTGTTGACTATCGTCTGCATGATGATCCCTACAGTAGTTTAATATGCAAGGAATATTAATCACTTTCAAAGTAATTACAAAAACATATTTTGCTGTGTAATTACTTTGTTTGGCAGCACTACAGTACCATTCTTCTCAAATTTACCATTAAAAGGACAAGCTTTTTATTTCTAAAAATGGCACGATAAAATCTAAAACCGAGAAGTTTAAACCCTTATATCACAACGGGTTCTATAGGAATTAACTTAGGAAAGAAAGCAAATTTGGAATCATTAGTCTAAGATTTGTGAAGCTTTGAAAAGAGAAAAAATCTGCCAAGCTTTCTCAAACATTATCTGAAACATAAAAAATAACCCAAAAAATATTAGAAATCTATGACTTCTTGAAGAAGGAAATAAATAAAAATTATTTTAAAAACTCTGTTAGTGTGACCATTTCTGAACCTCTTGACAGACTTTTCAGATATAGTTCATATCTAGATCTGGATATATACACTACTTACCCTCTGAAAATCACATTCTGGATTATGGCATTGTTTGTGTTGACAGCTTACTATATCTCCCAAACATGAACATAATGTACAAGGTTCTGCTTCCCATACTGTGTTATTCTGCAAAAGAAACAAATAAAAATAAAAAGGTCAAAAACAGCTCCTGATGAAAAGTCTTAATTAATATATTTATATTGTTGCTATGGGATGTGGCTCTATATACTGACCACACACATCATTCCATCATAGTTTATAGACCCAAAATTGGGTCACAGGAAACATTTTCAGGTGGTACCAGGATTTTTCCAGACTGTTGGAAAAGTTTTCTGCTGTTTTCAAAGCTTGTCGTCAGAAACAGATTCAGTTCATACTTTTAACAGCAATTCCAAAGCCCAAGCTTGCATGTCATGCATTCCGGGCATCATTTCTGAGGGGTTGTGTCTCGTGGGTTGTGGCTCAGTCCCCTGGAAGATCCTAGGTTGTGAGCCTAACAGGTTGTGCAACCACTGGTTTATAAACTACACTTCTCTAGATGTGGATTTATTTGAAAGGCTCAGTAGATATGATGAGTTTACAGATGAAGAGAGAGAAAAAATGATTTGAAATTGTGAGGTATGATCACGGGTTATAGCTAGGAAGATAGAAGTGATGGGGCAACTAGGGGAGAGGGGTGGGGGGGGACTTGAAGGCCCAATATGAATCCTAAGTGAAGGTTATAACATTAAGAAATTTGAAATAATTTACACAATCCCTTTGTAACAAATGAAAAAGCCAATGCTGTAGCATACATATATATACAGACTACTGACTGAAGAGTGGATTGGAAACTTAGGTTGACCAATCCCCTAACAACAGAAATAGCAAGATTGATAAGGTTAGCTGTAGTATTCACACATACTGTATAGTATACACTGCAAGCTACAGTGTATATAGCTTAAACATTAGGTTTGACTGCACACAAAAAGTGTGTACTTAGGTTGTTTGAGTGCTACAGTATGTTACTTTGGCTAGCACTTGATATTGGTTAAAATGCTTTTAAATTGGGGACCGAATTTTGAAAAGCTGACTTTAATAAGCACAAACGGAATCAAGAGGAATGGGGGAAGACTTAAACTATGTTTATCACTCTGTAAATCTTTTGTTCATGAATGTAGGCTTTTGTTTTATGGCCCTAGTAATGAAAGGCTGTTATAGTAAGACTTCCTATGTAACAAAAAAAAAATCTTATTTTTAGAGTTCCTTAAAACCTAACGTCAACTCATACCGGATAAGTTGGCACTCGTTCTCAAGTACTAAAACAATGCTGTGGAGGCAGTTGATTACGTCAAGAATACTTTCAAAATGTGATTACATCTTCCTATGATTCAGGTTAATTACTTCGTAGGTAACAGTTCAACCAGCTTAATGGCTATCAAATTCCTTCCTCTCCTAAGGTGAATCATTGCTCTTACCCGTAAGTAAAACAAAGCAAAGAAATGAGAGTTCTTTTAACCTTAACAGTTTGATATAGCCATATAGACATTTTTTAATTAAATATTTGTATTTGATGACTTTGTTGTGCATATTTATCCGTCATGCATACTTGTAGTAAGTCCGTACACATTTTCTAACACTGTGCTCGTACCTTTCAACGTGGATCTGTCATCATAAATTTTTGGAAAACTTTGGAAAAATACAGATAATAGCGCAATATTGTACCCATTCTACGGGACTGCCATTATATATAAGCACAACAGGGGCATCTGAGTGCCAGGCCAGGGACAATTTGTGTCACCAGCCCCCTTTTATCCTGTTCATATACCACATTTCCTGGTCCCACCATATTTCCCCAGGCTCCCAAAGTTACCCCTGAGCTGTATCTTGCCCCTCCCCCTCCCTGGCCCCCTTTCTTCAGGCTTGAAACAAAGTACTTGTAAAACATATATAGGCAGGCAAGATCTTCACAATATTTAGTTTGTCTCTCTTACATCATGGAAATTCTACTTCAAACATTTAGTTTTCTTTTATGAATTTTCTTGCTGATTTCTCCTTAACGAATTGGAAATATATGCAGGATTTGTCAATTTAGCCCTGACTTTAAAAGCCTTATCAACATTCAATTGTCCTTCATTCCATCTTTGTAAGAATATATTTATTTACAATATTTTCCTCTTTTGACATATGATCTATAAATTATGACTACTGTAGCTCCTTCTTGCCAGACCCTTCCAAAAAATTTCACAAGAAAAAAACCCCAACATCTTCAGCTATACAAAAAGAAAATATACTGTCACCGAAATTTACCGTTTTTTTTTTTTTTTTATAACAGATCTCCCTCTGTCTACACATTCACACCAAATGCCAACCATTATGACACATCAGTTTAATATCCACACATTGTCTGTGTTGCTGATCCATTAAATTTCCACTCTGCTTCTCTTGTCATACATACTACCTATCACAAAAGTCTCCCATGATACATATATCTCACACTAAACTGTCTCCTATAGGACACAGTGCCAAGAGGGTGAAATTCTTTCTCCTTGACAAACTGCTCTCTGTCCTAAACCAGAAAGGAGAGCATCGATTTTCATAAATCTTATTCACATCTGCTATAGACAGGTCATGTAAAGATAGGCTGACATTTTACAGACATACAGAATGATCATTTCTATGTTATGATAAGACACACAACCCCCCCCCCCCCAAACACTTATCATACATATAGTGAAGGGTTGCTAAGCTTCTTAATACTCATCTGTATTACTATGTATCTAGTGATTGAAACGTTGACCTGACCCTTAAAATCATAGCTCATTATGGAACAGCCATTAATCTTTGTCTCAGCTTTGGTAAATCTGTCACAAGTTCATTGTACCTAGCTATGGTACATTACACATGAAACATGACACAAATAGCAATAATCTGCCAACCGTCCAAAAACAAACATTTACGTAAACTTAAACAACCATCATAGTAAGAGACAAGACACTGCCCTGACATTGGCAAACCCCCTCAACAAAAATGCTACATTTCAAATCTTACAACAAGAACAACAAAATGTGAAATATCAAAGCAAATCAGCCAATGAAATCAAAATGATGTCAGGTTTGCATGGCAAGTACAATTCACAAATGAGTCAAAGTTTCAATCAAGACATTATCTTCCTTCATTGATTTGCTTCTTTTTTTCTTTCTTATTTCCCCTACCTTTTCAATCCTATTTAATGGAACAATATTCTCCCATTTTCTCTCTTATAACATTTTTCATCACATCGAAGTTGAGTAGTGACCAAATTAATGAGCTTGAACTCCTTAAAAGGAATCATTTTTGTTAAGTTAAAAAAAACTCCAGCTCTGCAAGCTCTGAAATGGCAACTAATTTGAATGGGGGAGAAGATATCAGTCTTTACGTAATTTTCTTGTAATTTTTATGTTTGGATTATCTTACTCAGAGGACAGATAGGAAACCATAGTGAACATTCTCAGGTGAAAAGGTTTGTAGAAAGACGCGAAAGTTGATCTTTTTTGTGGATTCCTAAAGTAAAGGAGTAGATGAGGTAGAAGGGAAGGAGGAGACGATGGGTGGTACCCAAGAAATGGGTGCGCAGTGCTAAAACAAGGAGCATAGTAAATTTTCTGTTCCCCTTCCTGCTCCTTCCCCTCCCCCCCCCCCAAAAAAATATTAAACATCTTTGCACTCGATTGGCATAATTTCTATATGTTGTAGTCGTTTTCGCTACACTATCACAAAAGTGATTTCTCTTACAGCCAGTGGAGGTGTATGCTATCACAGATCTTTAAAATTCACTCCTCTTTTTCAGATAACCATTTTCTATCAAATTAATAACGGCTGACTCATACAGGGATGCTTTCAGATCACAAGATGAAGAGTGGGAAGAGAACCTAATTTATTGCAAGTTTTAAGAGTAGATTTATAAACGATCGTCCTCTCTTCCTCATTAAAAGTTTAACAACATCCTAAGCTCCACCTGTCAATTAACGTGGAAGTCATTACCCTATGGGGTAGTCTGGTTCCCTTAATTTGGAGCGTCGTTAATGACCTACACCGATGATATTAAACTCATTATTAAGATCATCGTAACGACAAATGTGGAATGAAATCATGTTACCGAGGTGGCCTTCCTTCTTCGTTTCGGACGAGACCGCTTGTGGATTTCAAGAATGAAATTGTCAATGAGAACTGACAGTTCATGGTTACACCCCCCAGAGGCTGTTTCTCATTCCACTTAGTAGAATTATTAAAAGTTATGAAGTTTTCATTATATTTATCAGTATATCCAGATTCTCTTATTCCACCTTAAAGTACAGCCGTAAAAGTCGGCCTTATATTTGTTCTGAGAGCAACTTTAAAAAAAAGACATGGAAAAAAGCCAAAGGTGATACTTATAATTTGCGGATAACTTGTATATATATCGTTTCCATTTTGGTATATTTCAAAGCATGTTTCCAAATATAAATGGGGCAAAAGAGCTTTTGCTGCTGCTGCCCCTTCTCTTTGGAACAGCCTTCCAGAACATGTAAAAGACAGTCCATCTCTTGCTTCTTTTAAACGCTCTCTCAAGACTCATCTGATGAAAACTGTTTAATTAATTGTTCATTGTTGCCCACTTTTGCTTGCATTTTTGTCTTGTACTATGTTTACTGTTGTTTGTTTTGCTGTCGCACTGTTTGTGTCACTGCGCCATGAACGTCTTTTTTGACGGATACCAGCGAATTATAAATGTCCATTATTATTATTATTAAATGGTTTCCAACTGCTATTTCCTGCAGGTTGCACCACCACCATTCCGAATTTTCTCCTTTTTTTGTCAGTGTTGCCACATACTTCTAAATATTTGCTCCACTCATGTTTCCCGCCTTTCCCACCTCCCCAATTGTCCCTCTCACCATCCCAACCCACTGTCTCCTTCCAACATTTTGAAACCAACTTCTGCAGATATGGTGATAGCTTTTAACAAGAACACATTACAAATTCATAACCATAGAATGCTTATTCAAGTTCAAATGAACAGTCACATCCACACCTACTTCCATACATCCATTCTTTAATCTTCTTTTTTCCTTCCTCCCTCTTAAGTCCAATTTGAGGTCAAATCTCTCCCTTAAAATAAACATCCGTTTTTTTAACCCTACAGAAATAGTTCATTGCAATAACATGACAAATTAATTATTATTCTTATTAGTGTACTTTGTACATTCAACTCTCGCTAACGAGCATAACAGAGAGTTAAATACTATCGAAGCAGAAAAAAACATCATGACTTCTACAGATTTAAAATGACTTGAAAAGTGCAAAGAACTTGATCAAGACAGGACTTGAACAAACATAGCCCGGAGGGGGCATCCGATATTTGAATACTCCTTTAGCCCAAGCAGCGGGGAAAATACAACAAATTTACTTGACCTCTTCTTCGATATGTCTTACTCACTCAATTCAAAAAATAAATCAAAACATTAAAATTCTATTGATCTGATTATTGAGAATGTCTGTGCCCAGTGCCCTGGAGTTCTAATGACAATAATGGCCAATTATTAGATTTAACTTGGGTAATCATAATAGCTGGCAGTGGTCAATGGGCTATGATAATTACCCTACCCTTTTTGGTGTTGAATTTGGTCAACTTGGTATTTTGGTAATCCCATGAACCAGTGCAGTTCCGAATCTTGACTATGGGACTGTTATTGCAAGAATATAAAGACAAGTTAATTGATTTCATTTACAAATTTTAAAAAATTCCGAGATGGACTTTTGCGTTAGATTTTTTCTTACGAAAAAGTAGAGTATGTGGGCCTTTCAACGTTTTAGAGAGAAAGGTAGTCTTTCGTGATCAGCTAATTATTAAATTTAATTGGTGAATTCTCTAGAAGGATAACTTAGTTTGATAAATTCTAACCTTGGTCTTAATACTCTGCAGTAAGATTAAAGTTTGATAAAAGTAAACTGCAGGCGATTGACCATCAATGTTGATATTCTAAAACTTACTGGTTTGGATATTTACGAGTGACAAGCTTACCTATCTCCCCACAATCTTAGCACTCTCGTTCTACCATGCCTAGAATGAACTGGTAACCTTTTAACACTGTGCGCCCTCTATGACTGGCCAAAATTTTAGGGTACGCCCTCTTTGATTTAAAGGTTACACATTGCTACTTCTGCATCTACATCAAGAGGGATAACAAACTTGAAATGATGGTAGACTTGGAAGTATAGATGGCAGCAGAGCAGAATTGTTCAGTGCTACTAGGCAATAAATGTTATAGCCAATTTTTTCCCCTTATAGCTATGATTATCATCATTTTCAGTAATTACATGAGATGACAAAACAAGATATTTTATGATTGATTATTTGATTGATTTGATTGATTGATTGATTGATTGATTGAGTGATTGATTGATTACAATGGGCAAGTTAAACCGATTTTTACATAAAGTTAATTGTGAATTTTATATTTAACTACATATTCCATCTTCATATATGCTTAAATGTGACAGAAATAATCCTTTTCATATTTATCAGTCCTGTGCATAAGAAAATGCCCTGATTAATTGTGACTCGCAAGAGTTCATACTTGGGTTGAAAGAACCATTTGTTATGTTAGAAAGGTCAATACTCTAACTTTGTTTGCTTCCTGTTTTGTAACATTCCCTAACAGGACAATCTTTTCCTTAAATTAAACGTATTGCCTCCAAAATTGAAACAAGCTTTAAGATAGTAATACTGTTCAGAAAGTACTTTTCTGGAGGTCTTTGACCTTCCACATTATTCTCATTAATCTGAAGTCTCCTTACAGGAGTGAAGTTGCTGCGAGGAGACAGGTAAGTGTAGAAGCAAAATAGAGTAAATATATCTTTTTAATAGCAAATTTACTCAACAATCTGGTTACACAATGCTATTGCTATTCGGTCAAATGGTAACCATCAACTTCTTGAGACAAACAGTGGAACCACCACTGTTCATTCCTACAGAGTAATAAGCCCTTTGAAACTGTTTCTGCCAGTGGCGGAGCTAGGGGTATTGGCCAAGGGGGGTGAGAATGGTCTGTAGGGCGCTTTCGAAACTATCTAAGCGGAGCGCCACCACAGGTTGGCGCGGAGCGTACAGAAAATTTTTGAGTAAAGATACTCCCTAGATCGCCGGAAATGACCCTTTCATGGCCTTGCTAATTTGCAGATAAACGAAGAATAAATAGGTGTCATCGCCAACAAAATGTGACAAATGTCAATAGGTAGATGAGAGCGCAATAAAAAAGTCAATAATCGCGAATAAGTAAAAAGTGGTAAAAAGCTGAAAAGGGCGCCAGCAGTCCATTTGAGTCCGTCAGGGGGGTCATCCGCCCCCCCTGACTGTATGGACGCTCCGCCACTGGTTTCTGCTGCAGTGAGTTAACCTTCATATGTATACAACAACTTTTACAATGATTGGAAGCTATTACTAAAGTGTGCTTTCCATTAATAGTTTGACAGTTGTTATTCGTACCCACTGTAACTACGAGAGAAGTTGGTCAGGAAACAGACAGAAGTTTACTTACAGCAAAATGGACAGTGATTTCACTTATTTTCCAATCAACTCTTGGAGAGTGCCGGGTCAAAACCAACTTTCAAAACCAGAAGCATGAATATTGTAACATTTGACCCAGTAACGATTAAATAACAACATGGTAACTGATATTGTCCACTAAGGGACCAGTCCTAAAATGAATCAAATTTAATCACATAAACACAAAGCTCCACATAATTCCAACATTACACTAAGCTAATTTATTTGAATAATTGTAACCAGAACATATCAGCATGTTTTACTCTTTTTTTTTTTTAAACAAAATTTGGCTGGCTGGATAATATTCTCTGTGCTGCCAAATTATAACACTCCTGCTGACCAAAAGCAAACAAATTTCTTTTTCATTGATAACACTTTGACCAATCAATGGCCATCATTGGTCAACCTATGGCTGACCACATCCACAATCCTCTGATTCACTTTTCATTTGTTTTGCTACCATGCTATTTCTTCCTCTCCACAAAGTTTAAACTTCCGATCTTACCTGTCCACTGAATCTTAACGCCAAATATTGTCATTTTAGATTTCGTGCAGAATGTGTAAAGTTTAGCTCAAAAGACCACTCAAATGTCACACCCCTTCTATTTATTATTTGGTGAAGGGTTTTGTTCACACCTGTGTTGTATAAGGAACTAGTTGACCATGCTATTCAGTAGCTGGACCCAACCTAGAATACCAAGAGGGAGATCGGCAATGCTTCTGTGCAATTTGGTAACAAGATCTGAATAGTAACTATAAACTATACCGAGCTCAATATCAAGAAATGTGCACAGAGTTTTTTAATTTTAGTAGATTTATTCAATTAATATTACATAGATGACAAAGTGTATGGTTTAAGTAGAGACATGTATAGGTAAAGTGAAATAAATTGTAATAATTGTAATAATAATGAGTTAAATATGCACATTTTAAGTGATTTGCTAGTCATTACCATCTGTGCACATGTTCAATGTGATTTTATCACTTTACATACTATTCTTTCTCCTGCAATAAAATCAACCAAGAAGAAATGCAGAAAACTGTATTGTTTTCAAATATGCTAGGAAAGTCAAATAATGGCCACTCAAGTCATGTTCAAACTTCAAGTGGAAGTATTATTGGAAGTATTATTGTCATACTCGAGGGATTTTATGTTTATTTTACCGGAACATGTAACTTATCGAAACGAAAAATATATTGATTGCCAAATATGCCAGAAAGTGAGATAATGGCCACTCCAGTCATGATCAAACTTTTAAGTGGAATTTTTTTTTAACTGCCGTGCTCAAAGGATTTTATTTTACCGGAACATTTATATATATTAATGTAGTAGGTTCGAAACTCTTGAAAGTACATCCGAAAAGTTTCAGCAGTTTTTAAGTCAGCAGTTTTTAAGTGTACTTCCATTTTACAGGATACAGATTAACTTTAATAGTGGTTGGCTTACTCATTCAGAGCAAGACAGAAATCAGAATTCATGCAGTAATTCTCTTTTCAATACAGCATAAAATTACAGCCAAGTATCAATACTATTCACCTTATCACATACCCTCCCTGCCCCCTGTTCACCCTCACAAACACATTATCTCCTAGAACCTATACATCTAACTTCCTTCTTTGATGCAACATCATTCAATAATTCCCACCACAGAGCAATCTATTTAGTTCATACCACATGCTAGTATGTCTATTTAGAATTATCAGCTAGACAGATCTATAAAAGCTACCAAACATACCAGAAATTATAAAATTCCTACATTTTCTTTTCTAACCAACAGATGTTTGTATGTAAGACACACAAAAGACCCAGTACATAATGATAATATACTGATAAGCCTGTATTAACGGAAGGTCGTTATCAAGATTAATTAGTTAGAAACTCTGCTGGTGATGAAACATAATCATGAGTGAGAGAGCCATTGAACTACGATAAAGATACACTAATCAATTGTTTCCACGAGATACATTTTTATATCCCTTGTCTGATTAAGAGCTAGCTGGTACATTTTGTGCATTTTCTTTAAATGATTATCCCTATCATGATGAAGAAAATGAAAACTTCAAACAGCTGTGTTTGTAGATACTGTCTAACTGTTTACGAATTAACAGAATCTTTAGCGCCTACGTACTGTTAGTTTGTATGTTGCTCATGAGTCCCTCATGAGTTGCCATAAAGTCACCAAATTCAATGTTGTTACATACTTCATGATTCGGCACAGATACTTAAACAAATACAGATGTTTTTAATCACCTTTCACCCCATCCATCCCCTCCCAACAGCCCCATCCTCCTTCCACCCATCCATCCTCCCTCCCATTCACAGCTCTCTTGGATTTGTGTGACTATAATATCATATCTCAATCTGATATCACAGGCAAAGAACAGCCTGGCATAAAGTTGGCATAAAGTCACGAAAAGAATTCAATGTTGTTTACATACTTCATGATTCGGCACAGATACTTAAACAAATAAAGATGTTTTAAGAGGGGGGCGGAGGGCTACTTTGGTCAGAATCAGGAGGGTACTCACATTGAGTCATAAATTATGGTATAGTAAGGTCTGCAAAATATCAGAGGAAGAAGGCTAATTAGGAATACCATGTCAACAGAATGGAGAAATATGGTAGTACTTTATTGATCAAGGAGGCTGGTTTATTGATCAGCTGGTTAAGAGTGGAAATTTAAAGGAGTGAAGAGTGAAGCCAGAGAGGCATGCTCAATCATGCCAAGAGCCAAAGTATATAAATGCCTGTGTCCCAGTCCTGTTGTCAATACTTATTGTGTGTATGTACATCACATGACATGAAGAAAAGAATTAACATGCAAATTAATGAATATCTTCACTGTAACATACACAGATTACTACTTAGTAAATTGAAGAAATCTTGGTATGAACCGTAAATATTCCAGGAAGCCAAAATGATGATCACTTATATGGCATTTTAACATTTTATATGTACACAGCAAACTTTAGAGCAATTTCTTTGCTGTATCGAGACAATTAACTGTTCGTTCACATTAACCTTGAGTCCTCCTAAGAGTTGAGTGGATAGGAAAATGCATTTTTAGATTTGAGACAATTAGTAAGAGTAGATGTAATAAACTCTCATTTTTAATGGTCTCCATGTCATCAGAAACACCCAAATATCTGGTTGGACAACCAAAATGAGCTTTGGAAAGGTGTCCGTAAGACACTGGTTGTTTACGTCAAAGACAGATTGTACTGTAACTGAATCACCCTGCAAAATGTAAACTTTTGAGATTTATAATGAAATAAAACAAGACTAGATGAGGAGTTTGACTGGCCCAAGCCGGCACTCTATTTACCAAACCTACACATCTCTACTACAGTGTATATATTGATCAATTTCATTCTTTTGTTAGTTTGGTTAATATTTTCAACCAAATTTACTCCTTCAGACAACGAAAATGTTAAGACCTGGTTGCAGTCCAAGGGACGACCGGAAAACATTCTTCAACATTTGCCCCGCGGGTCAACATGCCGTGATGGGAGACACTTTGCTGGAAGTAGCAAACTGCCAATACTATATAATACCCCGACAGCTCCCTGGAGACCAAACCATTGTTTCAAATATCCACGAGAAGGGCAAAACGGAGATCTAGACGCTCAATGGATTTTTTACATATATCACTAATCATAATCTCTCTAGCATGTTCAGAGGAAATGCTGTATCTTAAATAGCTAATACTCAGACTTCCAGTTAATTTGACGGAAACTTGGCGGTTTGCGGACAGTTCAGTAACCTCAACGAGCGCTACGTACCGTTGAAGTTTACCACGCAAAGAAACCAGCCGGAAATGCTTCTGATATCAGAGTAACTATGATAACTTTGACATGCTCTCCTGTCAGAGTTTAAGCTCAAAAAATAATACGTTCCGCTGGCCAAGGACGTATGACTTCCTAAACAAGCCAAAATTTTGATCGTAAGGGCTCTCATTGTTGGCTTTGCTAAACAGTGGGATGTATATATACAGTACAGTGGGCGGAGTTCAGGCAATGTTGATGTAAAGGACTGAACTTAACGGAACATTTCATCTTTGGGTACAAGCTCAGAAAGAGAAAATTTGCTGAACCACGGCATATTACACCTATCCCACACCCCTTGAGAAAAAACTTTGTAGAAAAATTCCTGGCCATGTTTTTCTTTCAGATTAAAAGACCGCCACAGACAATAACCTTGTTGATTCACTCTTGTTTATTTGTTATCTTCACTCATTCAACATATATATGTTCAAGATCAGGACTGGCTAGGATTTCTGGCAACTGACCTAACAAGCCCCCTAGGCTTAAGTTAGCGGAATTGAACTAGCCTGATCAAATAGTTTCAACAAACTCTTGCAGAACCTACAGAAAATCTTTACTGCAGTTGGCCTGTAGTGCTGTTTTTACCATTGAAAGTTGCACAATGCTTAAAAACACCTTAGTTGATATTAGTCAATTTTTTTCAGTGCTTTTTTGACACTAATATCCCATGAAAACAAAGGCTATTATTAGCTTGACTGCTAGCTTCATTTAATACAATGAATTCATAAGTTGACATATATTTCTTAAATCATCAACTTGCATTTCATTAAATGTAATTGAAGCTGGAACAGCATCTGGACAATAAAATGTTGGAAAATTGCAAGTACAAGAATGTGATAGTTTCTGTGTGACTAAGGTCAAGAATCAGCTGAGGTCACCAAAGGTCACTGAAAAGCTGGTAAACTCCAAAAGTTGAAAATCTTTTATACAGTTCATATGTTCTACTGTAAAGGAATCACTAGACCTGAAGGGTTTCTGGTTCTATGATGTCAAACATTTTTGGTCTTTTGTATTTGGCATTTCATTTCATTACTAAAACTAAAACTAAACACTTTGTAAATTTTGTTTGCTTTTGCTAATATTATACTTATACTTGATGAAACTTCCCTCTGTTCTGCACACTAGTTTTACTGACCACTAGATTTGTATGCTAAAATACAACAAAATGAAAGCCAACATCAGCACAAAGCAACTTCTCCGTCCCTTTTTGTGGTGAATAAACCAGGTTAACTCAATTCACCAAAAACAATCGCAATAGAAGATATTTTATGGAAGCTGTAACCTTACATATATCATAAAACATCGACCAACAGGAACAGAAATAGTGGACAAGAGGCTGTCCTTGCGTTGTGTTCAAACCAAACATAAACTAACCACAATACCGCTACTGACCATAAAATAAAACCATTGTTGGAAGCAGTTGTTTTCGTTGATAACAGTGAAGAGAACAAACACTCCCGGCTACCGGAATTTTAAATAAATTAGTCACAAATATCTCTCCCATTGTGATTCCGAACACTCCTCATCAATATGGCCCAAGTGTACACAGAATTTTTTGTTTATGAAAAAAAGCTTTCTGTAATTACTAAAACAGTTGGTACCCCTTTTATGAAGCACTGACTTCATATATTGTGCATGCCAGGAAGACGCACAATGGAAGGCAAGGCGAGAATACCAGAGGTATTTAACACATTTACCTATGAAGTTCAACCAACAGTTCTCCCAAATCAATTCCCCTTGCAATGTTACAAATAAATATTCACAAAAATTGTATGTCACAACAATGATATATATGTGATCTAATGTTACAGGGCTTTAAAATATTTTGGCAAAATAACCACACTGACTGAAATTGTTGAAAAACAGACAGAAATCTAAAATCTTGGAAATCTGATGTTTTCCAGTTAGTGCATGCTAATTGGTGTGTCAACTATGTTAATTGTTTGGATGCAATTGATAAACTCAGAATGGTGATTAAATTTTAACTCCCTACCTCCTTTCCCACACCCCCAAAAAAGAGGAGGAGCTTTTGATACTAGCCCAGACCTTGCAGTTACAAACTGCTATGGGCAATGCTTTATGAACAGTGTAACAAGAATGGCAGAATGGGTTTAAACAAAATTATGGGAAAAACATGGTAACCATGTGAGTGAATACTGTTGGTCCCTTTAGGGGGACATGAAACTTCATAAATATGGAGAAATTGAGAGAAACGATTTAAACTTGGTGACCATTCTTGATTTGTGTAGCATATTGGAGGCAGGGTACAATTCGCATAAGCATGGTCACTTTAACATCAGACTGTGTGTTGGTATGAAACATTAACGGCAACACAGGCACAGCAATGTCTCATGCAGGGATGCTTCCATTACTTCTGAACGACCGTTGAGGCCATTCGATCAAACAATGTATGATTAATTTAATGTTAGCATACCTGTCGAGCGACAGGCACGCCACAGAATGTGCTTCATTAGTAATGATTTAAGCACTCGGCTTTAATGCTATAAACAAGAAGGCATCGTTTCCTGATGACAGCTTCATCATCTGGGATACATACCCATTAACGTCTGAACTCGGTATCCTTCCACGCCATGAAATAGGAAACCAATCACTTACACAGGCACAATGACTGACTGACTGACTGACTGACTGACTGACTGACTGACTGACTGACTGACTGATGGATGGACGGACAGACAGACTGACAGACTGGCTGGCTCAGGTAACTTGAAGGGAATACCATTTCATCACACAAATGGTCTCCCCCTGTTTTGCAGTTCAAATAAGCAGATCTGGCTAATTTTGGGGATAGCTTTGGGGATAATTTAGGTATAGTGTTACCACATGGAAATTGGTTCATTGCTATGCCTATCCTACATTAAAGAGCAAGTTTACCAGTTACTATAGAGTTGAATTTTATACACTTTTATACTTGATCATCACATTAACATAAATTAGAGGAAAACAGAAGACTGGTTTGCAGTGCAAGGCCAAAGAAAATACCAATTAGTATTCTTCAATGATATGAGTGTTGAAAAGGACTCAGAAAGGTTCGTAAATTTCAATATAGACTTTACAGCGTGTTCCCTTTATCTTTCTATACCTTTTCACAGTATACGTAGTGCATTAATTCACTTCTGCATATGTTGCTCAGAGTGACATATTACTTTACTTAGTATATATGATATAATATCATCAGGCAGTTATTTTTACAAATGCTTAAGCGACCAGGAATATGGGAGAAGCCCGTGAGGGTTTATGGATTACAACTTTTACATTGGGTGGCTTCCAATTCATCCTTGTAACTAAAATTTGGAATCTTTCCATTTAAGAAAGTCATTTCAGATGGGATGACCGTAAAATGCTCTTGAATGAAAAACCTACCTTACTATGACCCGGCCAGGGATCGAACCCCGAACCCTCCCAATTGCTAAACCTCATTGCTTCAAATGCCACCGCCTTTATCCGCTCGGCCATAGCACCGATTATAGTTATCGTGCAAACTTTCAAAAGCTAACCAATTACGTAAAAACACCTCCAGCATAAACATCGAACACGATTTCAATTGGTTTTTGTTGTCATTAAGTTGAACTACTTTTCATATTCTATGTGAATATTTAACATATATATATGCTAATCATGCAACAACCGTCAAACTATATACAAAATTTGCAAGAAGAGTGACAATTTCTCAAGAATGCCATTTCCCTACTAAAAAGTTGCAATGTGGTATATATATGAAAATCATTATGATCTTCCAATTTGACAGAACAAGCTATAGTAAGTACTGTGACTTGTCATGATGGTGGCATCACCAGGATCGAGAGAAAAGGTTAATTATTAGAAACAATGCCGACTTGTTGGGGCTATCGGTAAAAGCAGAGCGATTAAAATCCTGAGGTACCTGGTTTTGAGAGCTCTTCAACTGTATCTAATACATTCTTTGTTCTTTAAAATCATTTTTGCCTTATTATCACCATTAATTGCCCCTTACCAACAGCTACTTCCTTAAATAGTTTGGTAAACTTACCGCAGTACGAAAATATCATTATTTTGATGAACAACTGCAAACCCCAAGGTCAATATGACATGAACACTTCCTTTTGAAGGAAACACATTATTGTCAACTGGTGGAAACGTTTTTCACATTTTATGACACAGAGTCATCCCACGCCAGGATTTAGATTCCTCAAATGGATTTTTAAACTATATTCAAAGTACAAAAACTGACTATCTTGATGAACCAGGTCCTGGAAAACACTTAACGCAATATGACATGAACAATTCCTTTTGAATGAAACACAATATTGTCACATCGTAGAAATGTTTTTTTTTCTTCACATTTTATGACATATTTACTCATCATCCCTTGGCAATTTTTAGACCAATTCAAACAGTTTTGCACAAAAAAAACTAATAATTAGCAATGAACTGCATAGATGTATTCACATTAACAGTGTTTAGTAGAGAGCACTAAAAGGAGTAAAACTCTTTTGATTACAGGGAAAAGTTCAGCAGTTAAAACATAATGCATCTGCTGACTAGGCTTGTTAGTATAACTCACAGGATATTGAAAATATCCAAGAAATGCAACAACAACAAAATAACTGCAGAAAGAATAATTAGTAGTCATAAAACTTACTGGTTTAGATATTTACGAGTGATGAGCTTACCTGTCTCCTCACAACCTTAGCACCTCATTCTACCGTGTCTAGTATGCCCTAGTAATCTTTTAACACTGTGCACCCTCAACGACCGGCCCCCTGGTCATTGCCCTTCCTTCTCATTCTACCATCCAAAGTGTCTACACATGCATTTTCGTAGTGGACAGCAAATCTTACGGAAATTTGCCCGGATACCTTGGATTTTTACCTTCAATACATCCTTTTGGATTTCAACAACAAAATAACTGCAGTAAGAATAATTAGCAAGCACAAATTTGAGCAACAATCAGTCAAATCATGGTTTGGAAACAGGCAATTTGAAAAACCATTGATAATTCTCCAACAGATGCCCTACATCAGACCAGTCATTTATCTTGTATAGTCATAGAGACTTAGTGTTAAATTATTAGTTAATGAGTGACATTTACTACAGGATGAGAAATTAAGATACAATTAACTTCTAAATTAAAGGCCCTCTGCAGCAGTCCTGATGGTGTACGTAAGACAAAACTCTTGCAGAAAGGTTTATATTAGTTTATTGAATATTATAATAAATTTCATTTATCAAGTTGAAATTATGAATATAGGGGTTATTATTCTTAATGATTAAAATGACATAAAATCTTATGAAAAAGATTACTTTGCTATTTAATAATTTCTATTACTACTTATAGTTCCATTTTCATATAACAAAATATCTGAAGGAATTTGTTCTGTAAACTTAAAGTAGAAAAACATTTATTCATTGATTTTAAGTGGATTAATATATTTCATATTATTTACTGTATAAAGGCACACTACCAAATCAAAGGGTGGACTGCAGTGAACATTAATTGCGTTGTTTTTATATTGAACTGTGAGGAACAACAGAATTTTCTCTTTAAGTCAAGAGTGTTTACTTTAAACGTACTAAATGATATTGTAAAGAAATGTCAGTGGATACACTGCTTCAGTAGATAGTTTCTAGAACTTTTATTTTATTATTTTATTTTCCCAAAGATTTAGTTTTCTAAAACTTATCTATAATTTAAAGCTTTAAAGCTTCCAAGTAAAAAAAAAACTATTTATACTAAATCCTCCCAGAGATGAGGTTTCTCATTATTCTCTCCAAACAGATTAAACTGATCAATCCACGATTACTGAAAAGCCTGATGGAACAACCACAATAAGTAATTCAACCTAGTACTATTGAGTATGAGGTCCACAGCAGGCAAACCATGCTGCATCAATACTCAGAAGTCTTATAACAGTTAGGTATATCTTGTTGCTTCGGTATTATGTCATTCAAAAGGTGTTGCATCCTACTGGAATCTTATCTATTCCCTATTCTTCACAACACAAAGAGACCTACATGAACCAATTTCTTTGCAAGAGAAAAAGACAGAAAGATAGACGTAGTAAAAAGAACCTAACAGGGGGATCAGATGTTGGACTTTTCCGTGTTCAGTAATGTTGCATTTAACTGACCAAACTAAACTAACTGACCAAACTGACCTATTCACAGCGGAGTAGCCTATATAATTTAAGTATCAGCCCATATCCTAGGATCAAACAGTCCATCCCAAGGATAGGATGCTTTCAGTGTTATAGGCCATCAGCCTATGCTACAATCAAACAGTCCATTGCAGGGATAGGATGCTGTCAGTGTTGTAGCTTTAATAGGTGGTCAGCCTATCCTAAGATCAAACAGTAAATGTCAAAGAATTGGATGATTTTAGTGAAGTAGTAGGCCATAAGCCTATCCTAGGATCAAAGATTACATTGCAAGGATAGGATGCTGTCAGTGTGGTAGCTTTAATTATAAGCAATGAGCCTATCCTAAGATTAAACAGTACATGTAAAAGGACAGGATGCTTTCAGTGTTGTAGTTTCGGCCATAAGCCTAGATAGATCCTACGATCAAACAGTAACAGTAAAATAATAGGATGCTTTCAGTGTTGTAGCTTTAGCCATCAGCCTATCTTACCATCAACCAATTACACTGCATGAATAGGATGCTGTCAACATGTTTTAGCGGAGCTACTAGCCTACCACATTATCAAACAGTAGGCTACAAAAAAAGTTGCCTTTCTCTTCACTGGAAAACTTTACGAACCACTGCAGTTAAACCGTGTCAGTTCCAGAAGTGCAACCAGAATATTGGTAACACTTAATCCTGATAGACACTGAAGAGGCATTGAAGAGAGGTAACTGTTCAGGTTAAATGACAGTCAGAAGTTTGTCACAGAGCATCGTCCAACCAGAGTGAAATAGAAATTAGAAATACACTTGATGCAAACTTGCCAGAAAACTCTAGCTAGTACTATCCAAATAGTAGACTTATTTAAAAGGGAGCGGCAGTGATGTGAGCTATGAAGCTTAAGAGGTCAAACGAGGTCAAACAAGGTGGGAAAATGTGTCTATAATGTTGCTAATGTGAGAACATAACTCAAGAAGGTAGATCAGAAATACAAATGTAGGAGTTGCAAAACAAATGATAAAGTAGAGCACTAAACAGTTTATAATTAATTATAGCCATGAAAACTTAAAAGCATAACATTTTCAAGAAGGATGAATAACTGACATTACCTTTCTTGATTTTAACAGAAGAGACAACCTTTTTTTTTTTTTAATCAAAACATAGCTAAGTTAGAATTTATTTATTTGATGTCCAAGAAGAAATGAGCCTATACGTGGAGCTCTTATTAAGTTCACAATTACAATGCCCTATTTATCATAGTATTCCAAAGAAAATTCATAACAACAATTAATTTGGTCTTCCTGTGCCTTGCCTATCCTTTCTTCATATTTATCAATTAAGTAATTCTTACAGCAAACAGCAGACCCACCCTATAAAAGGTCACCTTAGATGGTCAAACATTTTACACTTGGTTTTTTTTCTTTTTTTTACCTCGTGATCTTCAAAGCATCGTGACAATTTGATTGTCTACTGTATAATATCAATGACATCATAAATTATTTTTGAACTTATTATGAAACCGCAGGAGAAAAACTTTGGGATACTTAATAAAGCATTTAAAGGGAATTTTCCAATGGCTGAATTTGATTGGCTAGTATTACCAATACTGGAATTTTTTGCATATTTTGAGCGATACCACTCCCTCATGGGCACAAGTTATGAGGTTTTCAAATTTGGTGGTATTTTTGCATCTGGCAACAGCAAATGAATGATGTCATCACCGCAATTCAGCTAAAACTGCTTTTGTTTTTCTTTCTTTTTTTTATATTTAACTTACATATTAACAGAGGAATATCATATTTTTGACATAAAGTTGCATTTTGATGAAATTTTTAATACAGAAAACCTTAACAGCTAAGCAAACATTCCAAATTTATCAAGTTTCAAGGATAAATCAAAAAAGGAGATTATAATGGGAAAGTAAAGCTTTTGACCAGCACTTGCAGTTATGACATCACATACCACCTACTGGGATCCCCTTGCAGGGAGGTATCCAGGGTTTAGCCCGCCAAACTTGATTCCATTCGATCAAACCATATATTGAGTTAAGGACAAGATATTGGATTGGGGTGTTTTCAACTCACAATGTGAAATGTTTTTGGAAGATGGGTATCACATTTTCTGCCACTGGTATATTCCTTTTAATACCAAGTTATAACTTTTGAGGAAATTAAAATAAAAATTTGAATAAAGTTAAGTCATCTGCAGCTGGTCGCGCTTCCCCTTACTCTAAGATGACATTCCATCAGTTTTGGAACCCTCCAGCCAATAACAGTTCCCAATTTTCACACCTCTGTGCCTAATGCAATCATAACTTAGCCGATGGGCTATTGAAAGCGGCCAAAGAAAACCTGCTATTCTTCTTCTCTGTTCGAGTGAGAGAGATTTAGGACTGTCCTAAGGGCAGTTTGACTAAGCTTTTGAGATCACCCCCTGACCTCAGTGATTAACTAGCATAAAGTGTAATAATACCTAAAATATGAAAACACACAGGTCAATTTCTCTGTTTATCATCCCCTTAGGAAGACCCAATGGGGGTTAGTTGAACAAGTATAAAAACTGTCTTTTGCCATTTATTTATTTATCTATTTATTTATTAAAATATTTTGAATTTATACTTTTTATGAATGGATCATTTGTTTGGATATGTGACCCATTAATATCAAGAACAGGCATGAAAATCTTTAACAACTATCGTAAAATAGCAATAAAGAAGTGATCAAAGCACACAAGGTAAGCACAAACACTTATGGCCCTTTCCTCCCCCTTCCTTCCCCCTTCCTTCCCTCTCCCCCCCTCTCTCTTCTCCTTCCCACCCAGACCCCCCTCTCTCTTCTCCTTCCCATCCAGATCTTTAAACATACCAAACTCTTTCAACAACCTTCCCCCCCCCCTTCTCCAGGCCATCATCTTTTACCGATTTACCTTGTACTTCAGTCAAGCCAAATAACTCCAATGCTAAACCTCTTTTGAAAACAGAGACTTGCACAGGTACACTATTATTTTGCAAACTTGAAAAAGAAAGATGAACATTTGGTTTTCTATTGATTACTTTCCAGTATAATAAGAAGGAATAACTGCTTGCAAATTTATGAAAATTACTCTCCATTCCAGACATAACATCCAAACATCGTACAGGGTAAATGATCAGTCAAGATACAATCTCTACTGGGTCAGAAATGTTGGTGATTTTTGGGTGATTTTGTGGTTAAAAAACTCCCATTTGCACGCAACCCTTGATACCGAGTTGTAACAGAGTATCAAAAACGTAGTTACAAAGATACAACAGTTGTTAAGTCATTCACAACGATACCACACCTTCTTTTACTTCTGTTGCTTGTAAATATCTGCAAGAATAGTTCCATCCAAGTACTACCACTGTTTCCTACAAAATGACAGGATTTCACCACACTGGGTCCAAATTAAACGTAATTTGATTGATATCCTTCTATCGAGATGTCATCAAAAAAAGTAGTCTTTAAATGGAATGTGTTTTACAAAGAGTAAATCCGCTACCTTCTCTCTCAGCCTCTCTCTCTCAAAAGGATGAAGAGGATAAGCTTTGTAGTCCTTAAAGAAGCAACATGCTCATCATTCTTGTCTTTCCTTTCATCTTTTACGATAATCCAAACTCCTTTCAGAGAAGAGAAATTAACAAATCATTTCTTTGGTACAAATTATCTTTAAAGGATATCTTTTGCATCTGGTCACAAATGTCTGGATATCTTACGGAAGCTATCAAGCTATCATTCAGATAAGATCAAGGGAATAACCTATATGCAGTATTTGCATTGTAAAATGCTATTATATACAAAATGGAAAAAATTGCTACGCTAGTGCAAAGATAGCAACAATTTCGTACATAGTAAACATCACATTTCATCAGATACCAACTTCAGAAACTTCAAAAAGGGTTAAACAAAAAAGTTGAAGTGTTCCCAGAGATCAAACAATTATAAACCAAATAAAAACCCTCATACATATTTTAACACGTTATATATCCTTTTAGATCTATTTCAAAGCTGACCTCTTATTTTTCTTGCAAATGAATTTTCATTTGGTAAAAAAAAAAATTCTTGCAAAATCTAAGAATTATTCAAAATATTCAGAAAGATGAATAACTTGCAGAGAGGGAGGAGAACGGTACTTTGAAATCCCCAACAAATGATATTATTTACTAGTTGATTTATACTTGGTTGTAAAAATCTTGACCTAATGGAAAGTGCATTTTTTCAATACCAGCGAAAAAGGGTAGCTCTCTGAGCCTCTTCAAAGTCACGGTTTATACCTAAATCAAATCTGTCATCGTACCTCCAAAGATTTAATACAAAATCTTCAAGATTTATACAAGAAAAGACTAACAAAAGCTCACTGAGTAAATTGTGCTCTACAAATCACAACTTTCCAAATTCATATTCATACAGAGAAAACATAGAGAAAGAGAGAGAAAGGTGGGGGGAGAGAAAAAAAAGAATAAAATAAAATAAGGAGGATGTGAAATTTTTTATGAAATTGCTAGTTGAAATTTTCTTAAGATAATATTTTTTATCCTTGCAGGTACAGCACTTGACACCCTTGGATAGCCAGGGAATTTTGACCTCCGATGCTGAGAAAATAAACACCTGGATGTCAGACTGGAGGAGTTAAACTTCATACTGTGAAGGCCAAGGGAGAAAAATGATGGGCGGGGAAGGCCACATCTAGCATCGCTAGCAGGGGAAGTTTCGACAAATTAAGCCCGTGAATCTAATATAATTTTACATATAAACCTGTTCCATATTCTGCTTGAAATTCAAGTATCTGTTTCCAAAATATATCTTAAGAAGAAAAGTCATCTCTAAATGCCAACATATGTTATCATAATCTTACCACCAACAGTTTCCGGAAGTATTTTGGTACAAAGGTACCACTTTTTATATAATCCCCCCAATTATGAAAAGGTCCAATTGACCTTTTGAAATATGACTCATACAAAAGACATTCAGGACTCAAAATAATATTATTTCATGTTCCGAAACTTTTAATTTAACAGTTGTGTCAACATGAGTTCCTTCTGGACTTTTTGCGCCTTCTTTCAATGGGAGAAATTGGGCTAATCAGCGATCTTAAATGTCACAAGTGAGGAAGGAGTAGGGTAGCAAACAAACAATGAAAGGATGCTAAAGTTTAAGCAATGGGCGACCATTTTGGTACCCTTTGGGACAATCTTGTCTGGCTGTAAAATGACTCGGGTGCCACAGAAAAGATTATTGGCTTTCATGTTATTTTTTGAATTAATTGTTCCATCATCTAACAGATACAGTAGAACATAAAAAATTATTTTCATCCACCTGGTAACATTTTCCCAGAAAATTATATCATGAAAATAGACAAATTTAGGCAAAGTTCGATACAGGCAATTTATAAGAATTAACAAGTAATCTTTGATGAGCTGACTAGTTCGTTAGCATATAATATAGAGTTGTTTGTTGGTGTATACATATTGCACTGAAATGGCTCTGTCTTTGTTTTCTCCTACTTTTTTTCTTCCTTTCCTTGGTACTATTCCTTTAATTTAATTTTTTTTCTTTTCCTTCTTATAACTTTTGCAATATGAAGTAACTATTGCAACTTTTACAGACGTTTCTTTGTTGACTGAATCTTTTCTTGAATTGTTATCATACTCCTGGCATTTTGAGTTATATTAAATATTAGTCTCTTTCGAAATATGAAGTATGAAGTGTTGTACCTTTGATGTCTTGAACTCCAACGTTGTCACTTGAGTTTTATTGGCTCGGTTAGAAAATATCATAAAGTTTGAATGAAGTTTGATTTTGTTTTCAGAATATATTTTACGGCAATTAATTTGAACGAAAAATAGATAGCCGTGTAGTGTAGGTGACTATTACTTTATAACTACTGACCGTTAATCTCAAATTAACTTCACTTTGACAAACACTCGAAACAGATTTCTTGCAAATTAGTAATGTCAAGTGGCAATTTCTCAACACTTGTACCCTTTCATGAAGACGCATCATCAAAGGGTTTCTCTTTTGTCCAAGATAAGCCAACTGAACTACTGAATTACTTTACAAAGGTTTGATCAAATTTATAGCGTAACTTTACAATGTTTATTAAAACCAATAAATGAATTATGCAAATATGAAATTGGTATGTAAAATAATACAACTGGACAATCAACCAGTAGCTTAAAGCCATAAATGTACTTCACGTCTTGTTTGTTACTAACGACCGTAACTCCATTTATGATATTAATGATAATACGCATGACCTTTGCCATAACCATTCCACAGATAATGGAAAAGCCAGATGAGAAATTATACTTGACCGTACCACACTGTGAGTATCTAAGCATGTGTGTTGCTCTCTTCTATAAACAGAAACAGATTATCTATGTCAAAATATCTCTACTATTATTACCAAAGCAAGAGTGCTAATAATGTGAGGAAACAGGTTAGCAAAGAAAGAAATGAAGTATAGTACACTATGAGTTACATAATGTTTACCATCAAGATTCTATATTTACTACAAAAATTACAACTATCAATATAAATAAGTATGAACATATAATGTTTCATAAATGTAACCAAAAAACACTAAATTTGTGGGACACAACCTTTTCTGTCTTGCATTAAATGGTTAATAACTGGCCAATCAGCAGCGACCACACAGAGGTCTCTTTGTTAGATCGTGGGGTATCTAATTATACGTTACTATATAATACGTATATGTATATTTATATATAAATATATCCAATATGAACAAACCTAAAACAGAAGATCGTAATTAAT
>KN897324.1:3518-13784 GCA_000934455.1 Apostichopus parvimensis
TTAAAGGGACTACAAAGGAAGTTGTTGTGCTTGATTTGGTTCAAGG
Organism: Apostichopus parvimensis; assembly: GCA_000934455.1. Classification (NCBI taxonomy): domain Eukaryota; kingdom Metazoa; phylum Echinodermata; class Holothuroidea; order Aspidochirotida; family Stichopodidae; genus Apostichopus; species Apostichopus parvimensis. The sequence continues at coordinate 3,565 of KN897324.1, forward strand.
AGGGTCAAAAGGAAAGTTTTGAGATTGCCTTTGTTGCCACCTTGTAGTAAACGAAATGGGTGGTGTCTGCAGAAAGCTTCCTTGCCATAAAAACAACTGACAAGGAAACCCAAAGAATAATTGGAAAACAGGTTACATGTACTGTACATACAACCAACTTTGCTTTTGTTCAGTTAACATATCCTTGAAACAGCTGTGGTTACTTTTCATTACCATGTTTAATTTCCCACATTCCCAAAGTGGCAGTGCAGTGTTTTGCACAAGCTCTGCTCTATCCCCCCCCCCCCGACACCCTCTCATAACAAGATATTGAGGGGGGAAACAGCCCAGACTCAATTTCTTATCTACAAAGTGTATGCTAGACTTTCTGCATTGATGCTCATGATGAGATAATGGAGGCCTAGGCTATGTGTTGGTATTTGTGTTGAAGAATAACAGTCCTTCCTGACTTTGCAAATTCTGTTATGGTTGTTAATCAAACCCCTTTAATGGTATAACATTCTCTGTCCAAAGGCATTGAATGGCAAACCAGCTGTTTAAGATTTTGGCCTCTTAGAAAAAGTCCAAAACTGGACCATTCTGTTCCTTTTTGTTTTCAAATGTACAGTACTTCCTCCTTAAAGTAGAAACCATTGAGCATTCTCACTACCTTATATATTGAAGGTTGAATACCTTTGTGTGTACACTAAAATCCTAAGCCTCAACAAACAAATTCTCTCTGGTGACCTGATATCCTGTACTGTAATGCAAATGGTATTGAATCCAACCTTCCACTTCTTTGTATAGTACATGTACATTCTCCTTGGAAGGGGGGGGGGGGATTTTGTTGACCATCTGTGTAAGTTGAGTAAGAATCTATAGTATATATCCCAAAGGTAGAGAAGCTTAAAACTTTACAAACCAACCACACACACAGGAAACTTGTGGATTGGTGGGGAAAAGTATTTCATCCACCTATAAAACCCTGACAAAGACAAAATAAAGAATAAAGAAAAGAAAAGAATAGGATTGGTGAGGAAAAGTATTTCATCCACATATATGTAAACACCTAGATCTATTGTATGGTTGCCTGACAAAGACAAAATAAAGAATAAAGAAAAGAAAAGAATAGGATTGGTGAGGAAAAGTATTTCATCCACATATATGTAAACACCTAGATCTATTGTATGGTTGCCTGACAAAGACAAAATAAAAAAGAAAGAAAACAAAAGAATTGGGAACTTGTCAAGTCCTTGAGTAGAGGTTCCTGTTTACAGTTGAATCACTATCAGTATTTGTCTAAATTGTTCAGTGATGCTTTGAGGATTCAAGTCCATTTAGGACAAAAGTTACTATGTACATGCTTGGAGTATAGTGGTCCATTGTACAGTATGTTGTGTAGTGTAGATCACGGTAAGACAGTACTAGATATTTCATAAATAAACAAAATTCTTGAAATTAAATGCTCTGATTTGTTAGTGTTTGAGGTGCCCTCTGGAAATATTTTAGCGTTTGTGTTTGATACTGTACCATTTGGCATGGCAGAGCTACTTGTTTTACATAGCAGCTGTGCTTGATGATTGTAAGGTAATTTACAATTCTCTGTTAAAGATAATTTTCGCGTTGAAAATAACAGATTAAGTTCGCTTCTCGCTTACCTGTCTCTCCACAACCTTAGCACTGTCTTTCTACAGTGCTTTAAACTAACTGGTAACATTTTGCCACTGTGCACCCTCTTTGCCCTTCCTTCTCATGATACCACCCCCCCCCTTCCCAAAAGGAATTCCCTAACCTATACCTGGAGTGTCCTCTCTCTGTACGGAGGCTACCCTTACCAAAAAGCTGTACACTTTGTACCAAGCCTCTTCAATCCAGTAAGTGAACCTATCAGATGCAAAACATTTCTGTGATAGAAGATGGGGAGTAACTGGCAGTATCACTGGAATGTCCATCAGTTACTAGAGCAGCTCCGTGAACCATGGTCTACGGGGCCAAAACGGTGCTTCTAATGTTACTCTCCCTTTGGATTGCCTGACCTTCAGTATGACCTGACTGACTGGACACCGGGGTGGGAAGGCATATATGCTTCTAGATAGTCCCATGGAAATGACATGGCGTCTGTTCGCTACGCCATGGGATTAAAATGCCTAATGCAGGACACAAAGCATGGCGTTCTGTCACTTCCATAGAGTCGCAAAAAGGTCTGTCAAAGGCTTTCACAAAACGTGGAATATCCTGTTGCACGTCCCTTGGGCTAGGGACTACTCATTCAGGTCTAAGTGTTCTCTTGACAATGCGTCTGCCATAATGCTTGGAGTGGGAGGCTCGTAAGGTCAGATTCAAATACTTGCAGAACATCAGTCACTCATGATCGTGCCAGGCTCTCCCAGGACGAAACAACGAACTATTTATGCACTTCAATTGGCTTTGAGACGACATACTGAGATATTAAATTATGGTATAAATAGAATGGCAAAACATGAAACCAGATCTGCATGCCTTTCTGTCTAAATTCAATGACCATTTTTTTTTTTTCAATTTTTCAATTTCCTCAGCCTGAAAACAAGTGTTACTGATGTAGAAAACAAGTGTTACTGATGTAGAATTCATTACGTATTTGATATTTGGTATGAATTCATCTTCAGACAATTTTGAGACCCTCCAAAACCCAGTAGTAACAATCAACTTCCTGCACAACTTCTGACAAAGTCCTCACTTATGTACAGACAAAAGCAATCAGAGAGTCATTGTCTGTTGGAATTTGCTTTGTTCTGTCAACTGTCATCCTGTTTCTCAGACAAAACACAGGTCCTCAAATTAATGTTAAGCACTTTAGGCCCTTTCCCACTAGACACAACGTGGCGTGATGTGATGCATCATGTTAAATGACACCTATCATGTAGCCCTTTTGATATAACCCTAGAGGAGGAAAAAGACAGAAAGTGTGGAGAAAAAAAAGTGGACAATGAGAGGGGTGACAGAGGGGGAAAAAAGGGGGAAGACCTTTTTTTCTCCACACTTTTCTGTCCTTGTCCTTCTCTAGTTTACCTCCCCTACCCCTACCCTCTTCCCTTAATCCTCGATCTTTGTCCCTCTACAGTTTATCTCCTACCTCTCCAACTCCCCATGTTGGTTTCTTTCTTCTCTCCATCCCTTGTCTACTAATCCTCTTACATCTTTCTCTTTTGTGTTGACCTTGCTCATTAACCTGTCTGTATTCTGTGTATGTATTTGTCCCTTCTGTTACTGTAACTTGTCATTCAGCCTCTGAAGAAGATCCTGCTAGGATCGAAATGTCAGGCCCTCTTACTTTTATACATTCTCTTACACAAGCTCTGTAGTGGATAAGCAGTTTGCTAACAGTTTTGTTTTATGTTTGAGATATGATATTAATCACTGTGCACAGGTGAATTTTTTGTTGTTGTTGGTATTTAACCATGAGAGACAAGAGCTTCATTTGATGGATAATTTGTCAACTGAGGTCATGAACAAGTTTTGCTTTATTTTGTAAAGATTTTAAGACATCCCCATCAAACTACCATATATATTCAAGTTTAAAAAAAAATAAGAAAAAGCAGCCGAGAGCTGCAAATATACCTTGATATTTCTATGTGTCTATGATTCGTTTGGATGCACCTAATTTGTTTCTTGATTTATTATGATTATTTTTGATTTCTGTTGATTTGGCAAATAAGAACAGTTCAATCCAGTATAGAATAATTTTGCATCCCACAAATTTGGGTGTAATGTTATTTCAATTTTTTTTTTAGTTGCAGAACAAATAGTTGGCTAATTTCAGCATAACTGATGCAAATGTTGGGTGGATTCCCGGACTAAAAAAATTTGAAGATGAAATTTTGCATGTACTGTAAGTTTGTCTTTAAAATGTCAGGTATGGTGCAACCAAAGTCCAAATATCAACACAAATGCTATCATTTAAATATTCATCAATTTAAAAAAGAGGCAGGACTTTCTTCATACTTTTAAGGTCTATAATTAACTTTCTATTTTTGACAAGGAGATGTACTGTACTGTCTAATTGCTGTAGTTCTGTACTTTTTCCTTGAAGTGAAAACAACTTCGGAGATATCTATCCCCTTACTCTGTGCCTCATATCTGTGTTATGTCTCACCATCACAGACAAGTTGTTTCTGTGAATTTTAAGCAAGTTTCTTTCTCTTCCACTTAATTTTTTTCTTCTTTTTCTCTGATGGAGAGATTCATCTGACTGCCTGTAGTGTGTACTTACCAGTATACATAGTTCTTCCACTAAATTTGCAGCCTTGTTAACCAATCATTGCTTGCTTGCTGGCTGGCTTGTAGCCTTTCTGCTTGAGCTGTGATGTAGAAAGTAATTGAATGAGAAATGTACTGTTGCTATGGATATTATGGTCCAGTCATTTCCCCTTAGGGTTGAGTTGTTTTAGGTCATTTAAGGTCATACCTTCACAACTCTCCACCTTTTTCTCTCTCTCTCTCTCTCTCTCTCTTACTCATTGAGTGTCTTTGTGTTCAGTAAAAGAAAGAAAGAAAGTGGAATATTTATTTTAGGAAATACATACATGTAAGATGTTTGATCTTATGTTTTTTTCCTTATTTCTCAATTAATCACCTGTTTTGTTCGTGGATGAAATTTGTCATTTGATGACTGAAATGACAGTGATAGTTGTTAAAACCATGGAGCTATTAAAGAAAACTAAACGCTTATAAATGATGAAATTTTGAAAACATTTTTGGGAAAAAATGGCTCTCATTATGAGAGCTACACTAAGCCCAGATGTGAGTTAAGTAATGAATATACAACACTAAACAGCGACTGTGTCACTGACCAGTGTAATCATGCATTCTACTCACGGTTTAGTTTTAGATACCAAATTTGAGTTAAAATGTTGAAGTTGTTATCCATAAGCCCTTGCAGGCTCCTCCCAAAAAATAACTGCCCCATGGCCTGTATTTAAATTTAATCTCATGGTCCGGTTATTTCCATACCAGCAGCAGTATTCTGTACTGATAACGGTAATTAATGCATTGCTAAGGTATTTATACTGTACATATATATTACACAATAATTCTGTGAGATTGTAGCAGGCTTAGTGATACCCGTTGTTTTCTTCTCGACCTAATTTTTCCTCTGCGTTAGGTTTTTATCACAGGACAACCTATTTTCTGTTACTGTTAGAAGGCCTAGTACTGGTACTACCAGTTAGTAGCCCAGGTAATATTAGTAGCCTAGTCAGAGCCCTACAGTAGTTCTAATATCTAGTTACACTATATTGCCTAGTCAGAGAGAGATTGTGATAAGCAGCTTAAACAAATTAAGTTCCATTTCTTGAAAATGTACAGTTTTTTGTCCTATTTTAAAATGCACAGAATCACTTTTAATACAAGCAAGTAATCTGAAAGCTGTGTATTTTCTGTTTGAGGGGGATTTTTTTATTTTTTTTTTCATTTTTAGTCATTTTGGGCAAACCTATGTACAGGACTGCAATACTCAAGATTTGTTGCAGTAATAATATCCTACTTTAAAGAGATTAAAGAGGTCTTTAAATGGTTAATAAAGGTTCCATTAAGAAGTTATTAACAAAAGTATATTTTCGTATATATGGCCCACACACAAAAGTTACAGTACTAGTTTAACGACTTTGCATGCATTGACACATTAGGGTCCTGATTCTTCCATCAGTTTTCAAACTTGTAAAATGTTAAGCATTGCAGTGTTTGTAACATACCTATGTGTGAGAACATTGGTTGAATCTGAAGATTAAACCATACAGTAAAGTAGTTTCACACACGACATTTACATTACAGTATACATGCTAACCACTCTCTTTGCAAACACTGTGAATTTCATCACTTATGTTGTGAGATCATGATGATGAAAGTTGGGGAAAGGTTCTGGATTTATTGATTTGCCCAGCACACATGTGCAGTATTTTTAATTAAACACAGGCTGCGACCAAAGACTTTCCTGGTCTGAACAGGTCATTATAAGTTTAGCTCTCTTTGTCTCTGCAGATATCAGCTGTTCATATTGTACTATATGTGTAATATGTACAGTATGTATGTACATCATACATTGTAGTACTTAGCATGTACTGTACATTCTATCAGCTAACTCTGTACATTATATGATCACTAAATCCTTTGTCTAGATGCAATTATTTGCAGATGCTCCAAACTAGTAAAGTGTTCCGCTGTTTTGTTCACTGCTTTGTGTGATAAATATAATTGAAACAGTTCACAGATGAAGATTTTCAAACTGTACACATACAGTTTGTGTGTGCTGTATGTGTAATGAGGGCAAAAGCAGCCTGCAGTGTAGTATAAATACAGTGTACTATGTACAGTGATACCTACATAGTAGCTTGCAACGCCTATCTTTTGAATTGCTAAATTATATTCAAGAACCTTAGCTATTAGTCGTTGTGTACTATTTAGGAGATGCTTGATGTAAATTGATTGATCCTTCCTGTATCTACATACAGTATAAATATACAGCCTGGACAAAATGGTATGAACATGTACACAGCAGTACTTCATAATGTCATCCAAAATATCATTAACTGCCAGTGACATTGGGCCTGACAACACTACTGTACGTTATACTGTAGTATACTAGTATGTATACTGTAGTATTCTGTAGTATACTGTATGTTATACTGTAGTATACTGTAGTATGCTGCAGTATGTTGTAGTATACTGTAGTATATACTAGTACAGGATGTATACTTTAATATTCTGTAGTATACTGTATGTTATACTGTAGTATGCTGCAGTATGTTGTAGTATACTGTACACCTTGCATAGTACAGAACCAAATTCAAAGTACTGTACATGTATGTATTCGTACAGTGGTGTGCATTAAAACAAAACAAAAACATGTATAGTATGTGATTCATACTGTAAACTTTGTCTATAAAATGTCCAGGGCAAAATTTCAAGGATTCTTTTACTGGTTGTCCCTCAGACAACATATGCCTGACATGTTGGTTGTCCAAACAGCAACTGGTTGCCCCTGCTCCCTCACCCCCCCTCCTCCCACCCCACCCCCAAAACAAATGTATCAAATTATCAATGACCAAAACATACATTATAGGTGTACATTGGAGTGATATCAATTTATCATTTTACCTATTTGGTGGTATTTAGTTGCAATCCGAATTTGAAGTAAACCTACGTAGTCGTTCGCTGGACAACCTCCACAGCAGAATTTTTTCGAACAAAAATTTGGTAAACTGGGAAGAACTGCAGTAGTTACCATAAAACATTTGCCCTGATTTCAGTTTATCTATCACTCTCTCATTGAATGTACATATCTACTCTCTACAATTGCACTCTTAAAATCTTAATCTACTGTGTCTACATGAAAGGTGGTTGACATAGACAAAAGAAAATTGTTTAAAACAAACTGAGGTGGACTTGGTTAATTTCTAATGTGTAGTATATACTTACTGACTGTAGTGTTGAATATTATTGTAACTTTATGTGATCAAAGCCTAAAGGATATTCTTCATGTTCAGAATTATATATTAGAATTGTATGCATTTATTGAATACTTTCAAGAGCAAACTAATACTGTTGCTGAAATGGTAAAAACACATTTTGTTTTAAGCTGCATAGATGATTGGGTATGAAGGAAGCCAGTTAAGTAATTCTTATTGGTTAATATTGTATGTACCCAAACCAGTTAGATTTATAGAGTAAATACATTAGCATACTGTTCCTGCCTATGGACTATGGTACTACTTGATAAATCATAAATTGCTAGTTGACAATTAAATGGACTAAATGAATTAAAACGGATAATATGTTAAATTATGTTTAATCGATTAAAAATTGATTCCTATTTTTGTTCTTTTGTTCTACAGGGCATATTCATTAGTGGATTCGTCAAGGGTCTCCACCTTTCTCATCTCAATATTACTTATTGTTTATGGAAGTTTCAGGTGAGGGTACTTTTTCTTTTTAAGTCACTTTCCTTCGTTTTACATGTATGGTGCCTTAGAAGGGAGGGGAGTATAAAGGATATATTACTACGATTTAATTAAAAGGGTTGATATCTTGGTTGTTATATAGGGAATGATCAGGGATGGACAATGGTGGCACGTTTTTGCTGTTGTTCCATGTACTAAATGAACTACTGTACTTTACATACAAATTATAGAAAAATTGATGGACTTTACAAAGCTCAGTGAAGGTGACCATTGCTAAGGTCACCATGGGAGTGATATAGGTCTTGGAAAAAGAGAGAAAGTTCCGTTACTAGATGCAGGTTCCGAACCAGAGGATACATTCAGGAAATCAAATGCCAATGTTGATATAATTACAGTGTCATTTATGTGGGTGTGTCTCAGTGTTGTGTACAGTATACACATGTTTTAATATGTGTAAAAGTAAGTTGGCCTGACGTTTCAATCCTAGCAGGATCTTCTTCAAAGGCTGAATGACAAGTAACAGTAACAGAAGAGACAAAAACATGCACAGAATTCAGACTGTAGGTAAATGAGCATGGTGAACACAAAGAGATAGATGTAAAGGGATTAGTAGACAAGGTATGGAGAGAAGAAAGAAAGAAACCAGCAGGGAAAGAGGAGAGGTAGGAGATAAACAGTGAAGGGACAAGTTAGTATACATAGCAATTTGAAAATACATTCCTTTCCTTTTTTTCTTCTTCTTCTTTAGATCACTTAACATGGAACAGGAGGAGAGAAAAGATAGAGAGCCGTCGCCCCCTTTCCCACCTGGTCAGGCAAACCCCACTCCATCTGTAAATGACAACTGTAAGTACAATTATTTAAATGCTTGTGTATTAATATAAAGGGAAGTTATTGTTAGAGCTGTGAGATGTTGTGCAGTTGAGTGTTAAAAGTCTGTCTGGAAGGCATTTGTGTTTGGATGCTCTAAATCTGGTGTGGGCAACCTACGGCCCACGGGCCACATGCAGCCCGCCAGTGATTTTTATGCGGCCCGTGAGATGTCTCAAGAAGAAGGAAAAAAAACAATCTATTTTACATCATCCCAAAAATGAGCTAGCTGCTTAGAATTTATCGGCACTAATGATGCTGTCAGATAGGCCTATTATCCCCTTAAAAGGATTGTCTGGTGGCTCTAAGTAGTTACCTTAAAAAATGATAAATAATTATCTGAACATGTTGTCAAAGTATGAGAACGCTAATGTTGCGTTTGACAGAGAAACGATTTTTTAATAGTTAAGGATAGACATTTCAAATATGATTTGAACAGTACAGAACGTGATGTCATCTACGCTAATGCAGATTGTGACATTAACCTACGCTCCGTACATTACCTACAGTAATCACAACAAAAACCGCGTTTGTATACAGATTAATTTCTTCCTTAATTTCCGGTGAAATTTCTTATAAATTAGATATGTTTTTAAAAACTCATTTAGCCGCCATGTAATGTGTAGATCGGTGATTTCGTTGTCTTTGTGTAACACAAGATAAGTTTTAACAGCAGACTCTCCATTGTTTATACATCACGCTATCCAGCTCCAGCGCGAAGAATGTTCGCATGTGTAGGCTACTCTAACGTTTACAATCGGACAGTTCTGCGAAGCCTAAGCTTCTCGGTACTACATTCTGCTCTGACATCGATTCCGCCAAGTTTCATCTTTCGGTTTAACGAATACTTTTCAAGTTTCCTTTTACTGTTAATTTGATTCGTGAATTTTATTTCAGCGATTTCAAAGAACAGTTTATGAACTGTGGTTTGAGTGTGAGTGTACTATGTGCAACGCTATACAAGTACACCAACTGGGCATCGTAGGATATACGTTCGCGAGTATGTACGTTATGTATATTAGGCAATCACATGTGCTTACACGTGAGAGTTTATTTGCTGCGGAAATGGGAGTGCTAACTTCAAGTCGCCTGTTTTGCCTATTTGCAAGCACTACGTCAATCACCATATTGAAGCGTTCGAACAAATGGTACTTTTGGTAAGAAACTGGTGAATTTGAAAACCAGATTCCTAAACGAAGCAAACGTCGAATTGGGACAATTTTTACATGGTTAGAAAGAGAAAAATAGTAACTACAAGGACAATGTATCAAAATCTTTCACCAGACAATTCCTTTAATTATCAACTGTACTGTATTGACATTATGTTTTTGTGAATACAGATTTAAAAGTACACACACATATTGCTTGAAAGTCCTCAGAATCAAAGGTTTGAAATCAACAGCAGGTCGTTGGGAAGGTGTGGCCCAGTCAATTTTT
>JXUT01144279.1:0-11612 GCA_000934455.1 Apostichopus parvimensis
CTTGATCCTGCAGGGTCATTACTCCATATTAATTGACTCGGATTTTTTCTTCAAGATTAAGTTTGGCTTTAGAAGGAACATCTACTGAACCGTTCTGTCTCGATTATTATGTTTTATGTGACATGCCACAGTTGGACTCATTAATCCAAAGTAATTTACGACAATAGTCTTGACTACCATGTCTTTTATTTGACTAGACTTAACTTTTATCAACACATTCAATGATCTCGACATAATGCTTTATACTAGACCGTTTTGACAAGGTACGAACAAATAAATGTGACTTGACTCATGCTGGACTCATTAATACAAATTAATTTACTACCATAGACTTGAATATACCTTGTCTTTTATTGACTATAGACTTAACTTTTGACAACACATTCAAGTAAGTCAAACTTGAAACCTTAGGCCTACTATAGCATTCTGATTAGATTCACAGGTTTAATGCGTCTTGATTTAGAGTGATATACGTGCGTTTCGAAAAAGGAAGATATTGTTTGATCCTATGATTTGCCTTATTTTTCAACGTACCACCGATGTTGTTCATGGATGAAATATGTCATTTGATGACTAAAATGACAGTGATAGTTGCTAAAACTAACGGAAACGGCGTAAAAACGGTAAAATTTGGAAAGCATTTTTGAAAACAGCTCTCGTTATAAGAGCTAGACCACGCCTATAGATGTGAGTTTAGTTATGAATATACAACACTAAAGAGCGACGGTGTCACCGGTGTAACACATGCATACTACTGCAGTTTTAGTGTTAGATTTGTGGTCGCTTAGCGTCGTAAAAATAACTACGGTACCCCATGGGCTGTATTTATTATTAGCCCCATATGCATGGTCCGTCAGCAGTTTTCGGTACTGATTATGATAATGCATTGCTGAGGTAGGCCCTATGCATACAGTACATATACATACTATCATGGGAATTGCTATTCCATAAACAACTCCCTGCATGATAGTGTACACTCATCCATGTTAGATAGTAGTATAGGCTTAGTGACAACGTTTGTTTTCTCCTCGACTTTATGCGTTAGGCTTTATTACAGGACAACTATTTTATATAGGACTTTAGAAGCGAAAATTATTGCTGAACTTACTATACAATAAAGATGGTAAGTCAGTGTTCATTCAATCAGCTTCATCGAACGTCAGTTAAATTTTAATGTAAAGTAGGTCTTAGGTCTGAATGTAATATTAGTAGCCTAGGCAGAGACCTATATATAGTTCTACTAAAGTAACGCTATTAGGCCTAGTGTAAAGATGATCGAAGGCCTGTGATACCAAGTATAGTATTATGCGTGACGATAGGCTACGTTTTGCACACTTATTAATGTTGTCACTGAGTCTGCTAGTCGCATTAACAAATCAGCTGTTCTTCGAGTTTCCTTGGTATTGAATATGCATTACAGTGCGTTCTCTCATTGGCTTGTTTAAATTAAGAGGCACGGTGTAATGAAATCTGTCTTCAGCTGATATATTTTTTGATACTTTCAATCATTAATTTGTTAATTATTGAAAAGTTTTGGCAAAATTATGCAATTTCTTTTTCGAAACGCACGGAATCACTTTAATTTGACTCACTCCTAAATTCATTCACTCGAATAGAGTTGACGGTAATCTTGTTGTTGTGTATAGACTTTAGTTTTGACTGCAGCATCCACTTGACTCGACTCGACACTTGACTCGAACATTTTGACTCGATCCACAGGTTTAATGTGACCTGACTCATGCTGGACTACTAAATCCAATCCATGACACCATTTGACTTGAATGTCACATACAAAAACCTTGCAGGAATGGCTTTACTATTGACTAAACATTCATATCACTCAACACTCGAACGGTGACGTTTTTCTCGATAAACTTTCATTCCCGGTCACATGGAACGTGTGGCTAGGACTCAATTTCGAGTCATAGATACATATTTGAGTACACGAAATTTCACACGGAATCACTGCTTTTACTCATGCAAGTAAACTTAATTTTTGACTCAACATTCAATTAAACCGTCATAGGTCATCTAGGTCTTGACATTTTGAATTCAAATCATTGATGATAGTTCAAATCAACTGTATAGTAACCAGGTATTATGTAACCACCACGCCGTTTTCATGTATACAAGTACACGTCGAGCTATATGTCTCTTTAAGGTCTCTTTTTTTTTAAGAAATGAAAGTTACCCAAGATAGGGCCCGGGTAGGAAAACCAAACCACTTGATCTAGTTTCAACACTATAGTCCCCTTTAAACATCGATACTCTAACTTCACAGATCAAGGCAGTGGAAAGTTACGTAACGTGAAGAAGTATCACTACTATAGTCCCTTCGGAGACAGTATATCTGTCATGTGATCTCGGTTAGGTTGTTAAGCAGTCTATACTTTGATCTCTGTATCTGAGCTGCTGAATACTGCAGATATAGGCTGCACGTGCTCTTAGCCAACAGTATATAAATATAGGTATATATATGTATATTCATAGAGTCGAGTTTTAGAGTGTCAACCACGCATGCAAGTATGCAAGCGTCAATAAACCTTATTTGCAGATACTTATCATGAAAGGTCATGTTTATTGCCTCCAAATTTCATTATGCATTGTTAATAAAAAGAAGAAGAAGAAGGAAAAAAAATTACAAACAAATATCAAAAGCAAAGTTGTCAGGTCTTCTGAGTGATGTTGCTTGCTTGAACGCGGTCAATATCAAAAGTCGATGATACGGTGTTGAATTATAAGGAATATTAGAACTATTGTGACTGACTATAGGTTTGCAATGACTTTCAAGTATAGACGTCTAGTGAGTCCGTACTCGTTACAACTTCAGTAACTATTGTCCCCCTGTATAGTTAAAGCCCGACCGGACATTATTTGCAAGGAAAATATGTCCGGCCGGACAAAGTAAATCAAATTTATTTCTCACATCACAGAAATGTTTGTCCCCGGCTTGGAAGTAAAAAAAAATTGTCTGCCCGGAAAATGTTATAAGCATGTCAATCTGTCCGGTCGGACAAGTCGTGATAATATCATGAGATACAACTTATTAGATACAAGACGTGTTATAGGGCTGCAGTGATTACATGAACATTGGCGTGTTTCAAATGGGAATTTGATTTGTGTTATGGTTTTTCGAATATAAACTTTCCGAAAGAGTATAGACTCCCGACGGAACAAAACTATACTACGTTAGATATACATAATAAATCGGTTTCTGTTTAAAATTGGTACCCCCCCCCCCTCCTACCCAACCCACCCACCTATCAACACACACACACACGCTCACGCAAACATGTTTGTATTTCATTCCAACCGAGGACCCCATTGTATTTTCCATTGTTCAAATCCACGTACCCTAACCTTAACAATACCCCATACAATAGAATTCTTCTGAGGACGTGGTGATTCTTTAGAAATCACAACCGAGGACCTGAAATTCTTTTGTTCAAGTCCTCGGTCAGATAGCAAAACAAACGCACACGCACATACACCAAGCTCCGACCGGATTCTATTTCCTTAGCAAATATGGTCTGGTCTAACATTTTCTACAGGGGACAAAATCAACTGCTACATTGTCAAGTTAGAATTATGAGATCTTTCTCATATGTTATTACACATTTAGATCTGTAGAGCCTGTGAGATAAGCGATGGCCTAAAGACTTTATTGAGACTACTATAATGGTATGTTATTTAACATACGTGGTTGGTTGAAATACGCACATCTCGAATATGTTCTTATTACTTAGCAACTTGTTCCAATGAGCCAATCACAAGTCGATACCCAAAAACCTCTCCCAAGTATTCTCCACCTCCATGGGTGCTGTTCGAGATCGAACAGTTCAGTCCTAAACTCCTTGCTCCAGATTGATTAGTTTTAGGTCATGTAAAATACAATTACTTAACTTATTCTTTGTAACCGAACATGAGAAAATGTAACCTAAAAACATCTCCAGAGAACCTATGAGAAACTTAAAGGAGCTTACAGCGTAAACTAAATATATGCGATATTATACAACACCTAATTGTATTCTGGTCATTTGATTAGTCAATTGCTCGTTGATTGCATGCAAAATCCGCTCTATTCCACTCTATGAAATAGAACCATGGGTTATACTTTTTTGGTAGCACTTTTTGTCAATGGTAAGAGAGCAGAGAAACCTGTCTGTTCAAAACAATCTGTTGCATGAGTGCATTTTACCCATCTTAATATAATATGTTGTATAAAACAAATAATGAATGGTTTCCATTCGTGCAATAGTGCAAATATTTCATTCGTTGAAAGATGTAATTTGTTCCATTCAACTCGGCTGCGCCTCGTTGAATGGAACATTCCATCTTTCAACTCATGAAATATTTGCACTATTGCACTCATAACCATTCATTATTTGTATACTATCACATGACACTAAATAGTTGCTAAAAGTATCCCGTTATCACATGGTTAACCTGGTAATCAATCTTTAAGTGTAACAACAATTTGTCTGTCTTTTTTCCCCAATTCCTATCTTACTTCCTTTTACCGTTCGTTTTGGACAGTAAACAGTCGTAGTTTGGACAGACCATGTTAGTTACTTCCAAAGAAAAACTTGCATGAACTTCGCTCATTGTATATGTATAATGAATGTTAATGGCCAGGGAGGGTTTGCAGAGTTCGAAGCCTGAAAACAAGTCAGAAAAAAGCAAAACAAAACAAAAAACAACCTTACCTTAACCTTAAGTCGCCACGTGGTTTTCGGGCGGCCTCTTTTCCTTCTTCCTTCAGGTGTCCATCCGAGGGCTACAGCACAGTCGTCGTTTTTGTCTTTCCTCAGCACATGGCCGATCCATTTCCATCTCCGTCTCCTCACCTCCTCGCTGATCTTTTCTGCCCCTGTCATCTCTAGAACTGTCTAATTTGAAACGTGCTGTTGCCATCTGATCTTGTAAATCCTCCTTAGACACTTGGTCTGGAAGATGTCAAGTTTCTTTTCCTCTCCTTTCATCAGTTTCCAGGTCTCAAACAAAAAAACAACGCTAAAGTTGCATATATAGGCAAAGCAGCAAAAGAACTTCATTCTCTGTACACAGATCCACACTCGTTGATTACAAGAACCTTGTTATTCCTGGATATGTGTTGAATAAAGGCGCATTTGAGTTCAATAGAAGTCAAAGTCTCAAAACCTTGTTTATATGATAACTCGAAAATTAAAAGCTAGGTAATTGACTTCATGCTCGATATGCATAGCTAAGATCATGTGTAGTATCTGTTCCCTTTCGATGGGAATGGCGATGCACACCCGACGATGATCACACAGTCACAGCCCCGATGCGAGGGGACTGGAGTTGAGAGCGGATCAGTCGTTCGGTAGTTTCAAGGTTTTTCGTGCCCAGGTTCTTTCCTGGGCGGCTCTTTCTTAAAAAGTAGTATCTTGCTGGTTAACAATAGTCAAAACTTGTCAAAGTATTTGGAAAAGCCTGTAAAACTCATGTATGTAGTCTTCTATTAAATGTGTAAAACGCATACCAAATATGGCAGGGAATCACCAAGCCGTTTGGCTTTCTCGTTTGCAATTGGTTACAAGTTTTTTTTTAATCTCGTGTAGAGACAAGTTACCATGTATAGAGGGTCGTCACTGTGGTTTTCTTTGTAACGATTTCTCAACAGCGCCACCTGCAGACACGTTAGCAGAGGTACTTAATACCACCACATACCCTACCGTGTACATGGACCAGGCATACATCACCGTTGGAGACACACATTTGAAAGAAGTACCAATCCGCATCAACCAATCAGACATTGTTAACTATCATACGTCTTTCGGTGAGTAAACATCTTCCAATTAACAACATTTTGATATTATTTTGTCCATGATATTCGACAGTAACATCCGAAAACCATATAATTCATAACATTTATTGCTCAGACATGTTATACATTGGAACAGAATTAAAAAATTCCAGTATTTGAATTTTTCAATTTGCATGCAGTAACCCATATAAAATAAGTTATCTACACCAGTTACAGTATGTTTTGTCGTTTAAGAGCACACATTCCAGCCCGTTATAGATACATAACTCACATCATTTTTTGTTGCCCGCGTTATACTTCTATGGTGGATATCTTGTTAAACCTAGAATTTTATATGATAAAGAAAATATTGTATATAACATAATTGTGTATTATGTTCTGGTAAGTACACATAACAATGGTAGTATGTCAACATGGGTACAAGAGGGGCAAAGGCATCCTGCATAAGAAATTTACGGGAGGTGAGGAGGGGGGGGGGGGGTAAGTATAAAATGAATGAATAAATAATTGTGTTACAGTGCAATTTTACACGTTCTGCCCTCCATGGGTAATCCCAGTCTTCCTCATGTCCCCTTCATTGTTCTCTTATCTTTTGGAAACAGGACGTTTGGCAATGAGTAACCTAATTTACATAACCTCTGTAATGCAGCTATGGTTTTAAGAGCCATTTTCTTAGTGTCTCGAGTAATTGGGTCAGTTGTTAAAACAATAGGTATTTCACAAGTAACAATTCCGATCACCATGGTAACATTCTTCATTTTCACGTTGACTACAGTGAATGCAATATTTTGTTTAATTAATAAAAACAACAACAACAACTATCGTGCATTGTTTTACTTGTCTTAACAGTTCTCTACTTGAATACAAGTGCCAGCCAATCAAGATACGCGTATTTAGAACAAGAGTATATTACAATTGAGGCCGGCGATGATAACTATATCACATATCTTAAATTTGAACAAGATTCGACGTTCCGTACTAATGACAGTATATACACGATTGGTTTAGAGTCTTGTGATTATTGTGAGCTGGGAATTCCAACCGCTACAGTACTTACCGTTCAGTCATCGAAAACTGGTAAGCTAACTCTATCAGACGCCGTGTATGACTTAAATGATGACCAGTATTGTTGTACAGATTCTAGCATCGTTCCTAAAGTTTCTATCTATTGCTTTATTTGTTTATCTTTTTTTCTCCTCACGCATTTAGGCATATTATTTACTTACATTGAGGGATGTTATTTAATAAAAAAAAATTAAAAAAATAAGGCTACTAACGGCTGCCGTTTATGACTTAAATCTGACCAGTATTGTGGTACAGATTCTAGCATCGTTCCTAAAGTTTCTATCTATTGCTTTATTAGTTTATCTTTATTCTCCTCACGTATTTAGGCATATTATTTACTAACATTGAGGGATGTTATTTAAAAATTAAAAAAATAAGGCTACTAACGGCTGCCGTTTATGACTTAAATGATGACCAGTATTGTCGTACAGATTCTAGCATCATTCCTAAAGTTTTTATCTATTGCCTTATTAGTTTATCTTTTTTTATCTCCTCACGCATTTAGGCATATTATTTACTTACATTGAGAAATGTTACTTAAAAAAGAAAAAAAGAAAAGAAAAAAAAGGCTACTTACGGCTGCCGTTTATGACTTAAATATGCCTATATGTATCATACTATAGACATGCTATAGCATCATGGTTTAATTTTCTACTTTACTTTATTAGTTTTTCTTTTAACCTTTTATGCATATTGTTCGCCTTATATTTGAAAGGTGCTAAAGTTAGCAAGTTAAGCTTCTCATGGAAGGAAATTCTTTAGCTGTGGTAGTAAATGATTGTTGAGCTCGGGTTGAATATGAGTGACCAGTGTGTTTTGTTTGTTTTTGTTTCAATGTTTCAAACAAATGTAGGGGCAATACTTATGTTACTACTCCAGTATGGTAAACGTGTAGACATATATCTCCGGTGCTTGTCGTACACAATCAAACGGTGCCTTTGTTTAAATGAATCTCTCATTGACAATTTCCCTGTAAAGTTGCAACATTCTTTGTCCTAGTTTTGTAAGCAGATTTTGCTAGATACTGACATCCATGGCCGGCAAAACGAGGGAAGCAGAAGGGCGCACGTGTAAAAACAAAATGTTAAAAATCAGTGCCCTTTCATAAATTATACGTGCCCCATTATTTTGGTGATAAAAAAGTAACATACCCCAGTTTCATTTTCGTAAGTAAAAATGAGCCATTTTGTTATTTGAAAAGTTGCCTATTATTTAAATAAAGTGCCGTTGTTAAAAAAAGTGCCCATATTTGAATAATTAAGAGAAAGGGTCATCCAATTGTGCTCTTATACTGAAAATAAAAGCACATTCATTGATACTGAAATTGTGTGTTACGAAATATACAGAGAAACCAATTTTTTTAAGATCACATTGCGGTTCCCCTCAAATCAAACACATTCGTCACCCTGCATGCCCATGGATGTTTGTAACCTACAGATGACCCCTCTTCTGTCCCTCGCCCCCTCCCCTCGAACCCCCTCTGGGGACATTCCTGATTTGGATTCGATGACGTAGTGGTACAGACTAAGAATCTACCCTGCTGTACTCTGTAAGACGAATGGCTAGAACTCTGATAGCTTCTGCACATTTATGATTATTCATCATGCCTTTATATAAGCTTAAATACTGATATTTTTCGCATTAATGAAAAACATGATTTGTGAAATACATCGAAGCACCTTAAGAACTATCAATCAGATTAAAAGAAGTGGCATTTCTCATGTGAAGTAACATAGCAATGGCGGATCCAAGATTTCTCGAAAAAAGGGGTCCCGTGCCTGTAAAATATCAATAGATGTTGATAAGCAAAAAGTAGAGCAAGAAGTATGGTAAATCTTCTACCATTATTGGACATTGTTTTGAAAACGAGCGTCCCGATCCCCAGGGTCCCAAGGTCCCAGGGTCCCAGGCCCCATACCTGGATCCGTTCCCTGATATAAATGATGAAACTATGTTGCTTGATTTTACGCTTAGTGCAGTATTTTTTTCTTCTTTATATGCAGTGAATGTAAGCTTCGACTATGATACGGCGTATGGTTACGAAGGCGACTGCAGCAATCCAGAATATTGCTACAAAACAATACACGTTCGAACGAATCTTTACCTGGATGAGCAAGTCATGTTACGTAAGTGCATCACCAATATGCCATACAATGGCAATTATGTACGTAGTAGTGGTATAAAGTAATCGTCTCCCAACGGCGTTCCATACATTGCGAAATACGATATGGAAGTTACAACGTATTTTGCTCACATATTTTATATTGCATGTTTTGCATCGGATCATGTTTGATGAAAGCTGAGCAAAGGACAAGCAAAATTTACTTTGCAATGAATAGTAAAATATTAAGTTTGTGTAAATTATTGTATAGATTGATTACAAGTTTTTTATGAATGAAAAAAAAAATGTTATGACAATTATTCTAAGACACCTGTACTATTTCAGTGTAACAACTTATTAGCAAACACGTATATATATATAGGCCCTAGTGGCTGATAAATGCTCTATAACTGCTTAATAACCATGTTTTCTAGGATTAAAGTGCCGAAATGTTTGTTTCCATGACGATATAAAACGTGCACTGAAATCTGGGGAGTAACAATAAAACTGTTAAATATTTCTTTTTTTCCTCGTTTCGATCGAAACTTTTGTACCTTACACATTTGCTTTTCTTTTTGTATATCTTTCGTAACTGGAAAGCTGTTGATATCTTTACTTATTTACTTGTTTTTATTTCATAAATCAACATCGAAACTGCTACCAACTTTCCCCCCTTTGTAGCATTACTTATCAAACCAAATAGTACGGCGACATATGCTCTCGACTATTATTTGGACAGCTATCCACCGGTCATCACATTGAACAATTACGAAACGTATCACAGCTTGAAGATATACGTCAAAGATGACAACCTCTTCGAGGGGACAGAATATTTTTCCCTCTCATTCGATGAAGTTAACTTTCCAGACGGGTTCGAAGTAGGAGAGCCAAGTTCCATTGAATTTAACATAGAGGACGACGAATATGGTTAGTTTTCTACTCAAATATTTATCGACATGATTAGCTCGTTGCGTATAGATGCATGGTTTCCAGCCTCAAAAATTTCATGGTTTCGCCCATGCGCAGAATAGTACCAGATAGTTACCCTGGAGATTGAATTGCAATCAAACATTTCGTTTTGTGGAAGAGGTATGGTGGGGGTTGTTGGGGGGGGGGGTATAGGGTGGGGAGTATAGGCCTACAGTTAGCAAGTTATCAAAAGACCGAACATCTATCCTGGTTTTAAAGGCATGTTGATGGACCACATTAATTGAGTAGATTAACGTGTTGTTTTCATTGGAGGTCAAACGTCATTTGGAGTCATCAGAGAACAAAGTTAGAAAAACCTTGTAAACTCAATACCAGGAACGGAATCTTCTTTGAACGTCACATATTGGTACCAAGTAAATTGTTTGTATAGTGGAGTTCAATGGTAATTTCATGTCAATTAAGCAAAGAACATTTGGAATCAAGAAGGCAGCCTTTAGATTTCAGTTCACTGAAAGATGCAGCTAATTATGTCATCGAAAGTTCAATGCATTTTTGTAGTTCTGATATTATTTCTATTTCTATGTATTTCATTTTTCAGGTCACCTGATTGTGAAAGGAGGCAATGAAAAATTCTCAGAGAACGCCGGGACAGTAGAGATCACGATACAAACCAATATTATTCAAGAGACGGAGATGCTGATTAGTAAGTTGAAAGGTTAAATAAGGGGAGACGAACGAATTGTATGTTTGGTTGATAAATATTAACATAATCGATGCGGTGGCATGTATATGATTTCAGAGGTGGGGGAAGGGGGGGGGGTGGCAACTCTAAATTTACCCCGACTGATTTAGGTAGGTGCATGAACCTTTAGGAAGTGCCAGAGGCAAACGAAGGATGTTAAAAGGAGAGGGTGGCTTGCCCTGGGATCGGTACAGCCGAAGATTGACGTTAAGAACTTAAATGGTATATTCCGAGGCATATTTAGACTTGAATACTACAGCATGTTTGCACTAAAAGCACTCTTGAAATCTTTGTGGGAAGTTGAAACTAGGGGAATATATACATTCGAAGGAATGACTTAAAGGCATTGAAGACTCGCCCCAAACCGCGTGCAGCCATCGGAAAAAGTTAACTTTCTGTTGCTTGCAAGTGACGTTTTGTTCGTGTCGCTACAAAATGCAGACAGTAATGAAACGTGATACCTTGTTATCTTTAGCTGGACCTGAGATGTCCATCGCTGTATCGTTTGTATACTGTGCTGTGGGTATTGACCGCAGCTGTTTGTATTGACTGTACACTAGTGTCTAATTACCGGCGGTAGCAAGCTGTGTGTGTATTTTCTGGGATCGACGGTGGTGTTTAACACTTCTGTTACACCTCATTAAAAACTAGGTCAAATTACCGGCATTAGACGTTCCTTTTTGCGCGAGTCTTCACGCCCTTTAATCCTTCCCCCGACTGAGTATAAAAATAGTCTGAGTCATTCCCTCCGTCGACTGAATATGGAAAGTGGAGGGGGAGGGAGGGGGGGGGGGGTGAGGGGGAAGGGGGCACTGGTTCGATGTTTCCTAGTGAAATGAACACCCATTTCCTAGATGATGTTATCATATATCTCTGCTTTAGAATTTGGTTAAATTTATTTTCTCTGTGACTCAGATATAACCACGGAACCTTACTACGACAGTGATTGGTCAGTTGCGACACCACAGGAGGACTACGTGCCCTTC
>KN897340.1:5325-18537 GCA_000934455.1 Apostichopus parvimensis
TTTTTTTCTGCCAAAATGTTCTGAGTAAAATGACGAATGTTGTTATCATTTATTGAGAAATGAAAAAGGGGTTTTCTGACTTGCGAAGCGGGGGGCCGGAATGATACTTTCGCCCCCCATATTTTTCACTGGGGGGTCTGGCGCCCCCAGCCCCCCGGTTCCTACGCCCTTGATAGTCTATATCGAGGCGGCTAATAATGGTGATCGAGTTTGATCCATTAATTTTTCAGTTGTATTTTGCATTGAATTGTAACTATAGTTCCATCATTGTTTTAATATTTAAATAATCATTCCTAATGTACAGTACATACATATTTAACTTGAATATGCTGATACAACCCAAACAATCGAAAATTCCTCAAATTGTTTCAAAAGTTGCAAACTATAGCACCATTTGACATATATATATAATCACTCTCAATGATTCTGAAATTTCTCAAAGAATATGGGAAGGGGGGTGGGGGAGGCACAACCCCGAAGTATACAGTGTAAACGTTGTTATTGCGATCATAAGAAACTGAACTGGTGTTCAAACTGAAGTCGCTGATTTCAGACAATGCAAAAATATCATTCTGAGTATGCCAATGTCTCAAAGGAACTTTGTAAATCCGTCGTCCGCCGCAAGCCCTATTATACAGGAAATTCACGAGTTTGGTATCCCACTTTTAAAGACCTGTTCATATCTCTGGGATAACTGTAGGCATATAGAATTAGCTTTGGTATGTTGTTTGCTACACTATTAAATAAGAACACGTAGACTGCTATCAGTTCAGGTAGCATATAAGAGTTCCTTTTTGCAAAATAGTTTTAATCTATATAAGAGTTTTACTTTTCGACTACTGCCAGTCACTTTTAGTGACTTTATATGTAGTAACAGAGTCTTACATAACCATCACACCAGACAAGCCGACAACGCCCATTGCAATTTTTAACATAGTAATATTGGAAAATTCGGTCTTCGTAATAGAGCAATACAAATTTTGAATGATCTATCAAAAAAGTTCAAGTCTATACCTTCAAAACCCACATTCACCAGACATTTGAAAAAGGACTCGTACTAGTATTATATAACCTATTCGCGTATCCATCTCAGCATCATCAGGTTATTATTATTGTATATTTAATCCTTATGTATATACTGTAT
This sequence comes from Apostichopus parvimensis, assembly GCA_000934455.1. Taxonomy (NCBI): domain Eukaryota; kingdom Metazoa; phylum Echinodermata; class Holothuroidea; order Aspidochirotida; family Stichopodidae; genus Apostichopus; species Apostichopus parvimensis. The sequence continues at coordinate 6,470 of KN897340.1, forward strand.
TATTTATATTTGTACATTTCTTCCCCTTTTCTTCCAGGGAGTCTCCTACTTTGTTAAGTCTTTTTAAGACTTTATAGGATACTTCCTTTCCCATTGTACACGGCAATTGTCGATAAAACAAATAAATGACTTAACTTTTTGGGAAATGACCCAAATAAACATCAGATCTAACTTAAAAAATGGATGTTTTGAAAACTGTTAAGAATTACTGATATCAGGCTGTTTTCTTTACCGATTTTATGTTAAGAGAAATAATCCTTTAAAAGTATCAGCCTCATCAATTAAAATGGCTGGATTACTAAGTCTAGCACACAGACCACAGATGCAAGACAAAACTAGGTGGGTAAACAATACGTTTTACAATACATTTAAACCTTGGCAAGGATTTATCCACGGATGCTCTAAAAGACCATTGCTCATTACGAAATTAAAATCACTTTCATAGATTTGTTAGAATTTTAAAAAGAAGTATGAACCTTTTCATTCAGGACTGCATTGTGGTACTGCATTGTGGAAAGGACATCCAAGTTTTAACTTAATTTATAGAGGCATTCCATCTTGTAAGTTGTAACTAAATTCTATCTCAAGTCATACACCCGTGAAATGCCCCATTGACTTACACACTAAATCATCAAAGTAATGTGGTCTCCAAAGTCTAGATAGTTCTCACTAGCTAAATGCTACCCATCACTGAATAGCTGACAAGCTTGCCATTCATGGCACTATCCATTTTCTGTATCGTGACCGTGAAGATTTTCTTTGCTATGAGAGCCTGAAGTTTTTGTCACTGGTGAACAAACCTCTCTACCACTTACCCCGGAGTAGTAAACAATTTTCGTACACTGCTCCTTGGACACCCAAAGTGTCCTAAAATTGCTACTGTTACCCTAATTTTTGCACCACATGTACTTACATTCATGCTCTTCAACATGCAAGCCACAAGAAACCAGATTTTGCTTGATCACATATCAAGAAAGATATTCTCCTTCTGCTTTTCAGCACTAATCTTGAGATAGGAGAATACTAGGGTGGATTGATATATACTCTCTAATAGGAGTATGCCATCTTAATGTAATCACTAAGAGTACAAAATACTCCCTAAAACTAGCTTCTGTATTATGGTACTCTATAGATTTCTGTTCTTCTTTGGAGGGGTAGGCTGGGGTGTGGTGGGGCATCGATTCACCCTAATTAATAAGACTTACTGATAAAGAAAAGACAAGACATAAATTATCACTACTTTAGTGCAATTTATTTCATCCTTGGAGGATTACCAAATCTCAATCATCTCAAAAATTATATTTGCAAGTGTGTTTGACAGACAAAATGATGAATGGGGAAAACAAAAAAAACAGATATAAATTTTTCATTCATTTGAGAGATGAAGCACCCAAATGTAAGAATCACCTTTGTGCCCTTTTAATATAAGCATCCAAACACGAAACTACAGAATATTATACATCTGATTAAGAATAGTTCAACGTTTCGCCAACTGTGAAGACTTCTGTGACAGTAGAGGTGATAAGATATTTCCATACACATATAACAGTCTTATCCTCTTTGAACTTTTTCAAATACTATAAATCCTCAAAAGAGCCCCATTTTCTTTTATAGGTAAACATGGAAATATTTACAGTAAACATTATTTACACATTGTTTCTTTATGATGAAACTGGCAGGGACTGACTGACGTAGTTCCGGTACAAATCGTCTGGATATCGTCAGGAAAGTTAGGAGAGAGAAGAAATGGACGTAGAAAACGAGAAGAACTAACAAACACATACCACTCAACGTACCACATATCACTGCTTCTTAAAGTGGCATGGTGATTTTTAAAGGGAAAAAAACATAAAAAAATGACAGAGATAATTGTGATATTTCTGACTAAAATATAAGACAAAGTTCAAGCAGAATTTTGCCCCAAGAGTGAAACTCTCGACTTAATAGAGAATCAGTTGTTTTCTGGGCTCCTGTTCTGAATGTGTCATCCACATGACATGTCTCTAATATACAAAGTGTCTTTATACAAAAAGAAAAAAGAAAAGAAAAAAAAGAAGAAAACAAAGTAATGATTTATCAATTGCATGTTTGCATTATGTTGTATACTTTCAATATTCACACATAAAAGGGTACACCAATCAATCTAACTATGAAGACCTACGAACATGTATCCATTGGAGTTCTCCCAAGTAGAGAATTGTTTATTCCTACTCAGATCACTCGTGGTATGTACATAATGTTCTAAAGTAACAGATGTGTATTTTACCTCTTAAGGTACATACAAGGAATAATTTATCCATTATCCTCTCATTTATTATCATATTATTTTATTGTTTTACACAGGAATGGCAGTACTTTACCAATAGTATTAAATCAACTCAGTCTACAACACAGAACATCTCACACCATTTTCAAGATATACTTAAAGGCATTGAAGACTCGCCCCAAACGGCGTGCCGCCCTCTGAGAAAGTTAAATTTCCGTTGCTTGCAAGTGAAGTTTTTTTCTTGTTGCTACAAAATGCAGACAGTAATGAAACGTGATACCTTGTTATCTTTTATCTGGACCTGAGATGTCCATCGCTGCTATATACACTGTGCTGTGGGTATTGACCGCAGCTGTATGTACTAACTGTACACTAGTGTCTAATTATCGACGGTAGCAAGCTGTGTGTGTTTTCTGGGATTGATGGTGGTGTCTAACACTTCTGTTACACCTCATTCGAAACTAGGTCAGATTACCGGCATTAGACGTTTCTTTGTCTAAAGCTTTTGTTGATGTCTAATTTTTTTATCTTGTATTGTTTGTGTTTAATTTTTTGTACAGTGACTTGCTAACCTTGTTGGTGATAAGTGCTTATTATAATTCCTCATTACCAATATTTACAAGAGACAAATTCAGAGCCTTCTAAACTGATACACAAACTTTAAAGACTAAATGATTCCCTAACACTTTGTTCATTGTTCATTGGTCGAATGTGGTAACCACAGGATTGTGGCAAATTCACACCAAGACAGATCTGTAATCGAAGAATGTGTCATTCTTAATCAAATCTTGTCAGTAGAAATTAAGATCGATTACATCCTCATTGTAACTTCCAATCTTGAAATATCATGCAACATTAGAGGCTATCCATGAAATCGACTTTCAAGTTCTGAATAATGGATCTTCAAACTTTCAAAAATTTCAAAATTTGTTTCTTCAAAATTTACCAAAAATGTTTGCAGTCATCATAACCTTATATATGATATACAGGCTCGAGCTCGAAAGTCTATTTTAGATAATATATTTCTAGCTAGGAAGGAAATTTGTGTCAGCTTTACAACTCAGACTATAGAAAAATTACATCATATAGAGGACGCTATTACAAATTATTTCCATAAGTAAGCTCTCGAAAATAACACATCAGAATGTACCAAAGTCTTAAGAATGATACTATACACAATAGAACATTTAACTAAAATATATAATATTCACAAAGCTATGCATGTGAGAAAGATGGCTGTTCTCTGATTTTCATAAAAGAACAACAGATTTTTACTTCATAGAGCAGAAAACCAGCTTTGTAATGGTACACAGAATCAAGTCCCAGGTTAAAGAGAACTGCACTTCCAAGTCTCAAAGAACAAAATAAATGGAACCCCAGACTGAAACAAAGATAACTGATGCTATCATGCTTCCTCCAATGAAATGCCAGGTTGAAACCAAGATGGCTGCATTTCCGATAGCCCCTAAGATTGGTGAGTAACCACTTGCTCATTCCATTATGAATTGAACCAAATCTCACGTTTAAACAAAAGGTGTAGCGCTTGTTTTAATGATCTACGGATAAATTGCAAGACTTTAAGGGAGGTGAACTCCTTTCTCCATGCTCGGTGAAGTAGAGACTAAATCAAAGACTAGAAGTCTCATTACTCTGATCTCATCGATTATTTCAAATCAGTTCCCTTATTGAAGTAGACGGATGGTCTTATCGCTTCTGTAAATGAAATCGGAATCTTGGAGTTCTCGTAGGGCTCCATCATAAATGTCACGTGTCAGATGCTGAAAGGAGAGAGAGAGGGAGGGAGAGAGGTAAATCTCTATCAAGTACTGCTTTAGATATGAAAAATGTGCTCCAAAAATGGTCACCACCTGAAGGCCAAACTAAACCCATAATGGCTATTTCTTTCTTTTTTGTTGTTCCTGTAAATTATAATAAAGGATTTCAGTCTCAATGACAGGTAATTTTTTTCTATGACATGACTGTTCACATTTAATGTACCCGGAAACACTGCTGTCTTCACTTTACTTTGGCAGTCTTTTTATCTTGGACTAATTAAGATAAAACAAATATTAAGAGAGTTCAACTTTCAATCCCCAAATAAGAGAAAAATAGAGGAAATTTAATTCCAGGCATTGCACATATGTTGTTGTAATGCAAATATTTGGAGGGGAAAGAGAGGGCGAGGGATTGAAAGTTGAACTCTCTTAATATTTTTTTTATCTTAACTTTTGTCATCTGAATATACAACATGTGTCTATTTGACACGGAGATCTTCATGAATCTTTACAGCATGATTCATCATGTTGGATTTAACTGTGTTATACTAGTTTAATTTGCTGCATGAGGGCCAATAACGACGTAGCTAACCATTTGCATCACCAGTGGATGAGCTAACTTAGATAAGCCAGTCAATTTTGTTGAAAACCAAATTTCACTTTTCAATTCAGGTCACTACAAAAACATATGTCACTACCAAAACTCTGTCACTATGGAAACTATCAATCCATCACTCCTGCAATGTTCCGTACAAACAAACCTACGATCCACGTTACGATTTTGTCGGTTTTTTATAATTCATCATTGAAATAAGAGTGTCCGGCAAAACAAAACTTGTTGAGTAGGAGTGTCGTGAAGAAGACAACCTCAAAAGGGGTGTCACCTACCAGATCTGAACTCTGTTTCATCTCTTCAAATAGCTGATGATACTTGATGGTGGTGATCTTGCCCTTTGCCTCCAAATGTTTCTTGATTACTGCTGCGAGTTCCTTCTGTTGTCTTCGAGCACTACTGCTGACACCTGTTGCTAGGATATCAACATTGATTGTTCCGTCTCGGGGGTCAAATGCAGACTGCTTCAAAGCCTCATAGTGCAATCTAGAGAGTAAAAATGATATAGAGTAAAATCCACACATTACCCACATCAGTAACTAGAGACTTAACTCCTCACTAGACCCACTCATGTTAGGGCTTTAACCAAATCCTTTCAAAATGTCTCAGATTTTTCTAGATTCACACATAGATCACTATCAACTGTTTATGTGCAGAGATGAACCTCTAGACCGGTGCTGTGGCCGAGTGGATAAAGGCGGTGGCATTTAAAGCAATGAGGCTTAGCAATCGGGAGGTTCTGGGTTCGAGACCTAGCCTGGTCATAGTCAGGGGCGTAGCCAGGAGGTTGCCAAGAGAGTGGCAAGTTTGGAGGCAAACTATCTAAGCGTAGTGGCACCATGAGTTGGCGTGAATCATACGAAAAAATCTATCCGAAAATACATCTAATCATTTTTTATTTTGAGATATCATAAAAAAAATCCAAAAAATATGCTCAAAGGGGGGGGGCGGTCGCCCCCTTTGCCCCCCCTTGGCTACGCGCCTGGTCATAGTAAGATGGGTTTTTCATCCAAGAGCAATCTACGGTTATCCCAACTGAAATTGGAAGCCACCCGACGTGTAAGTTGTAATCCGTAAGCCCTTGCGGGTTCCTCCCACATTTGTGGTCGCTTAAGCGTTGTAAAAATAACTGCTGATTATTTTTGACTATTATAGACAAGATAAAAGAGTAAATTTGAGTAATACTGCCTTTGAAAAGACACCCTAGATAAATTCAGCTGTGTAGGATAACACCTATCACACTGACAGTTAATCATATGCACTTGATGGGCATAAATATTCAGTTCGTTCGTGGCACTGGATGACCAATCGTAACTTACCTCCTGGCTTCGTCCACGTCAATGGTTTCCACAGTTTTGGAAAAGCGCATCCTAGCGTGAGCTTCAGCAAGACGTATCAGGGACTCCAGTTGCCTTGGATACGCTGAAACCATACCCTTTGCACTCCCAATCTTTCTCATCTCTACGTACGACTGGATCAACAACTGACATGCCTCTTCGTTCAGAGTCGGATTTACATAAGTCCTTGCGTAAGCAATGTAGTCCTGAAGCAGATCAATATCCTGCAAAAAGAGTCCATAACATGTCGATTTGAAATACAAAATGTTGTAATTTCCCAATGGGAAAATAGATTACAAAAGATTGCAAAAACATATTCTATTGGCTAAAGTTGATTGCGTAAGAAAATTGCTTGATATGTTCTGCATCGTTAGGTCGAAACTGCATCCTATAAGAATTTTTGTGTGGTAGAGATACTGCATCCTCAAAGAATTTTCAGTTGTAAAGATACTGCATCCTCAAATAATTTTTGTGTGGTAAAGATACTGCATTCAATTTTTGAGAAATGGGCCAAGGTTCATCAATTAAAGTGACTGGACTACTAAGTCTATTACACAAACCATCAGGTCAGTTCTCCAGATGCAACACAAAACTCAATGGGAAGACATAAGACTTCCATGGCCTCAAATCTGAGTCAAATGAAAAATATTAACAGAAATTTGTCGAGGGCAAATGGTGTTGAATGTCGTCCAAGTGTGCTCTGTTCGATCACTTAAAGTTAAAAAACATGGTTGGTTGAATTATTAGAATTAATCAAACAAAGAGTTGACATTAACATCCAAGATCTGCACTGAGGAGCTCACCATCCAAGTTAGCCTTAAAGGAGCATTCCAGAGATTTAGCATATTTTCAAGGTGATTATCTTGAAAACCGGAATAGCCATAAAAATATTAATAGCCAATTGCTCGTTTTTATTCTTGAACTATAACATATCAAGACTAACAACTTTGCTTAAATTCATCCTTTTGAAACTGATCTATACCAAGTACTTAGTTAGTAATAATCCCAAATCACAGATTTCTTGGCAAGCTATACGTTCTCTTCATGTATCTTACCATATTCTCTTCCTCGACCTCATCCTTACTCTGATGGTACAGGGAGACCAAATGGTTGGCTAGGCGACGGTCAAATATCTCATCTTGAGGATCCAACATGAGGAAAATCAAATCAAACCTACAAGAAGAAGAAGAATACAAATAAAAATTAAAAACTCAGTTATATCCTTCATATGGCCTGATCGTTTGGATCAGAAGTAAAACATCACTGCTATCGTTCACAGAACTAACCTATTATTTGTTGGCAAGTTTACCGTATTCTATACAAGCCATTTAATGTCCATACAATTTGATATGATTAACTAAGATGAAAATAACAGGGTCATTATTAGTCCAACCCAATATTTCTGCATCCCACAAATTTAGTACAACATTTTTTCATTTTCATCATTTGTATTTTTTGGAGGGTGGGGGTGTGGGTGAAGGGTTATTATAACACACTTACAATCAGATACCTTATCCTGCTTTAATTACTAAGGGTTGCTTCACCAGAAAAGTGGCAAAATTCACTGCAAAATGTAGCCTTAATAAATGAATATGATATCACAACATGCAGTCGAGATTATAACCATGATGACCATTGACATGTACACTAAAGAAAGAAAAACATTGTAGTTTGACTTAAGCTGTCTTTCCCTGTGAGTCTCATAGCAAAAACTAAGACACTATTCGGATGCATTATAAACTTACCTGGACAGAAGTGTATGGGGCAACTGAATATTGTCTATAATTGTCTTCCTGGGGTTCCACTTGGAGTCCACTGGATTTGCCGCAGCTAAAACAGACGTGCGGGCGTTCAGGGAACAGATGATCCCAGCCTTAGCGATGGAGAGTGTTTGCTGTTCCTGAAATCACAGTTAAAGATATTGTTTTTTTTTTATTATATTGACAGCCAACTCAAAGTAGTCATTCTTTCTACTTGAAAGACTTAGCATTCACTGCTCATCCTCTCCCAATCGAAACAAGCAAAACACTTCCCATGTGTCCCTAACATATATCCCAGAGCAATGTTATGAAAGGAAAGTTTGCAATTTTCACGTATCCTTTGTGCACATTTACCAATCCCCATTCTGAATTTATCTGCTGACTCCAGTAGTAGACATACTTAGTATAGTGGGTGGAGACATGTAAGGGAGGACCTTGTAAATGTAAATTCTTGTAAATATATGTCTCCAATAGCTACAGTGGTGTAACGATCAGCCTGGGGGCACCTGGCCCAAGGAGGCCCCCTATCAGGAGGTCCTACCAAGGGGGTCCGCAGAAATGTTCACAAGGGGGGAGAGGATTCAGTAGGTCATGTAGGTGTAACACACTACTTTATACTATCTAAGCGGAGCGCCACCATTGGTTGGCGCCGAACATACCACGCTTTTTTTCCCCCAAAAATACTCCTAGATCGTCGGAAAAGACACTTCCCAGGTGTTTCAAGCTGCATTTACATATCGGTTATTTTGAGATCTCATGTCTTAGGATTTTGACTTTCAATAATTTCAGTAATGCATTATGGATCCGTATCCAAAGATGTACCCTTTTTCTGTGCATTAGTATAGTGGGGGCCCCCTTTTGGTCAGGGTCCCGGCTCAGCACCGTCCGAGCCCATAGGAGTTACGCTACTGAATAGATAGTATGTTCACTTAGTCTGAAGGGCAACTACAGTACTTTGCAAATATTGACGAAAAAATATGATAATAAGAATTTGACCAGTCTTATAAAATCTTTCAGATGAACAACAATAACATTTCTTGTGACACATTGCATATTCCTGGAAAAATATTTGATCACAAACAAATGTTTTCATTTGCTAGTAAAAATTAGATTACTGTATGCAGCTTGCTTTTTTTCTGGAACACAGGAAACTACTGCCATAAACTGCAAACCCTCTATTCTAATCATCAAAGGTTCAAAAACTTACCATGACTTCGTGCAGAACCGATCTGGTGCTGTCGTTCATTTTGTCAAATTCGTCGATGCAGCATATGCCGTTGTCACTGAGCACTAATGCACCCCTGAAATTGAATAACATGAACACGGAATTAACAATTGCAGAGTCAGCACATATAATCAATTCCCCAATTATTAAAATTTTTCCAATTCTTGGAGCCAATTATTGGGTGCATAATCATAAAAGTGTATCAAACAATGGCCACGAATATAATCCTGTCAGTTATCAATTAAACATGTGGAGATTAAGCCACAAAATGAGCTGTGCATCCAACCTTGTCTATCTGCCTGGGTAATTCTCAAGACAATGATTTATCTCCTATGCGGATTTAACTGAGTTTGCTTAAAGTGATGTGCTTCGTGAAACTGCATTCCTACTGTGTTCTTTACAACATTAATATCTTTCCTGATTTCTTTACCCACCAGTACTTCCTTCCTAGGACCCCATTTCAAGAATCCAAGATCTGTCACTGTAATGCACAGGGGTGATTTGGTCGCCTAAAAAATGCAGGTTAGATGTGAGCATGCCTTAACAAAAAGCAAATGCATTTTTTACAATCAGAAATGGAACAAAGTTCTATCAACAATTTTCTAATATTTTGGAATGGTTAAGTTTGGCTGACTGTGTGTCACTTTGCAACCGCGACAAAACTACTTTTTTAAGGGTGTTGCCAGTCTGTAATCTGTGCAAATTGCCGATATCTATGCAGAATGACAACTCTATAACAGGTCACATGTAAACTATGTCATACTGGCATTCCAGATATACGATACCAATGCCAGCCAACCACTGTAATTTATACCACTCTGAATAATTAAGTATAATTTCGTCACAGTTGTCACTGGTTTCATATGAAACTGGAACGGAAAAAAATTGGTCGTCGTTATGGAGCCGTGCCATCGAATCGATGCTATTATCGCAAGTTGTGAATGTTCTTGGATTTAAATCAATAATGTTAAATAGGAAAGAATAAGAATCTAGTTCAAGAATGGCTGGTAGCTTCTTGCAAAATTGGAACTAATTAACCTCAATGGAGCAAACTTGGCAGGTTACCTAACAAAGAAGAGTTCATACAGACCAAACCTAGATCCTAAAAAGGCCAACAGGGACAACACAGTCAGTTGCAACATAGTACGGCTCCCAAAAAACAAGCAAAAAAATTTATGACTGTATTCAAAGAACGTAATTGCCTACCGATAAAAAAAATAATTAACCTGAAAGTCACAGAGGGTCAATTTGGAACATAATTAAATCTAGGTCACATTTCAATTTTTGGTTGAAGACAAACTGTATTTTGGGGTTAAATAACCGACATTTCATGGTCTGTTTTAAGCAAAATGGAGAAAAAAAAAAATTCAACTGCTTGCTAATATAGGAGGATTACTGTCATTAAACCAAAATACCTTGGAAGATAACTCGGCACAATATGAATGGACGGAGGAACTTCGTACTTACGTTTGTAAAACCAGTTGTCGGGTTTCAGGATCTTTGGTGACGTATGCAGTAAGACCGACCGCACTCGAACCTTTTCCCGACGTGTACTGACCCCGTGGGACCAGATTGTGAACGTATTGCAAGAGTTGCGACTTACTGGTACCGGGGTCACCACATAGCAAGATGTTGATTTCCGACCTGAAGTTACTCCTGCCGGCCTCGCTGAAGTCCTTACGAGTGGATCCGAATAATTGGCACAGAATGCCTTTCTTAATGTCTTCATTTTCATAAATACTTGGAGCTAGTAATAGAGAAGGAAAAAAATCATAATGTTACTCAAAAGTGCACATATAGCCATTTTATTTTGTCCAAAAGCCAGTCACAAGAAATTGCTTTTCATTTCAATTGTAAAAATCGAATCGGTGAATGAGCTTGAAAAAAAAAATCCTGTGATTCAGAAAGCTTCTTATCATTTTGAAAGAACTTCAAGAGGGTCACAACAAAAGTTGTTGACCACTGTGGCATACAGTACACGCTCAATCCATGGCTTTAATCTCACGTTGCGTGAACTCACCCAGAGCTGCCGCTAGCTTCTCGTAAATCTTTTCATCTTTGGACAGAGCAATGAGTTCGTCTTTGCGATCTTCTGTGAAAGTCCTCCTTTCTTCTCTGAGAAGGAAAGCAGGTTCATTACACTGTTAAGTATTCAACTTAACAAAAACAACAAACGAGATTTACCTGTGGTATTTACAAATGCAGCAAAGGGACACTAAGGTTCTGGACTTCTCTCCTATACCACGGCAGTCCGAATCATCCAATATTGAGTTTGAGATTTCAGTATTATCCCCCAAAATCCCCCAATTTCAACTCCAATTTGTTCTATTGAACCAGATTAAAACAGGTGTTGTCTGATGACTAAGTTGTAAAAGATGTTGCTGCTTAATCTTGAGAGAGTACCTTTCACCGACCTTAATAGCCAAAGTAACAAAATAACCAATGGTGTTGATGCTAAAATGAGCCAAAATTGTTGAAACAGACACATTACAGCAACAACACAGGCCTTGCACATGTTTTTGATACAAAATTGGTAAAACAGCAACACTAGCAAGTATAACAGCCTTAATGATGGAATAGCAACACGACGATGTAGTCCAACTTGCCATGTACTTCAAACTAACCATTATCGCCTTTGCGTTAAAATATCCATTAATTAAACAGCAAACTATTCAAACTACCAGAGTATTCATACAGTCCTGATACTCAAGAACATGGATTAATAAACTCTTTCTCTAAGCCAAATAAATTGCTTAAGCTTACCCGTCTTCTCCAATTTCGTGCATGTGATTGGAATCGGCTTTGCAGAACTGAATGACGTCAATGTACGTCTTATAAACGGCCTTGACATTCCTTTGGCGAGGATTAACCCTCAACGGTGTAGCACGGTATATCCCCGTCACATTTAATCTGTCACCAGGCTGTACAAAGTCCACAAGATCATTGTGGGCGTACAGGACCACTGTATGCGGAGTTTGACCGGCGGGCATGTCCTCTGGCATAGGAAGGAGAGGTAGGAAAACAAAATGACCAGAGCAGATGAGTAGATCTGATTTGGCAGGGACAGTATGTTTGCGACATGTTTCCCGTAC
>KN897342.1:0-10798 GCA_000934455.1 Apostichopus parvimensis
GGCTGGCTTCGCTCGCCATCGTCAGACAAATTAGCCGCCACTCTCTTCAAATTAGCCGGCACTCACTTTCTCCTGGCTACAACACTGCATACATACATACATAAAGGGTAGGCAATATGGATAACGCAGTAACAGAAATGCGCGCCTCGTATTTATATTTCGCGAGACTATTTGCGCGTTTGTGTTTTACATAACAAACCTTATCTTCAATTCTCACGCAAGCCTACGACACTAAAGAAAATTACCACCATAGGCGTAGGAGACGGGGGGGGGGGGGCAGGGGGCTGCAGCCCCCTCAACAAATTTTGTTGTGAAAATGTTTCGGGCACCTACTGAAAGAATAATAATTTGCAGTGTGTTTTTCAATTTTTGTTGTGAAAATTCGGCAATATGCTGAGCATTTTTCGGGCACCTACTGAAAGAATAATAATTTGCAATGTGTTTTTCAATGGTTAAACTTATATTATTATGATCATTATTGTTGTAACGACTTCCCCAATAATTCTAACCAATATGGAAGGGTAATAACACGGAAAAAGATTGCATGTTATTGGCATGTGATGTAATAACCGATGAATGCCTATATGATATGCACATTAACATGTTGAACGCGCGCGGAGCGCTTGAAAATTTTGGCTATATTTTTCGGGCAAGTCGTTACAGCCCCCCCCCCCCCCCAAATCAAATTAGGCTCCCACGCCTATAATTACCACGAAAATATATAGCGATTTACGTAATAAGCAAATCGAAAGCTTTGCGAAAATGATGTATTTGGTTACAGTTTGAGAAAGCAAAGTAATATTGTGTTCTGCACCTATGAAGATCTGTGTGCATTTGTCTGTGCATGTTATCAGACGGAAATGCGTCATAGTTTTAGGTCATGAAATGTGCGCGTATGTTTTGTCAGTTCTTCAAGATAGGTGATTATATTATAATGGGGCGTATCCATGATTTTATAAATTGGAAGGGTTGGCCATGTCATTGATGTCGACTCCCATGTACGGGATCTGGGGGAATTCTCACCCAAAATTAAAATTGGATATCAAAATGAAATGTACTTTCTCATTACAGAAAACAGTACTTTGCGATTTGTTTTCAGTAAAGATCTGGAAAATGTTTTCTCTGTGTTAAAATGTGTGATCAACGTCGAACGACATCCCGACATCAGTTGCAAATAACCAACTCAGCCTTACTTTTTTACTTCTTTACTTTATTTTATTTGTTATAGGTTACTTGGAGAAAGCTACCGGCAGTTACAGCATTCCATTCATCGTGGCGGGAGTTGCCATGGTTTTATCGGGCGTGCTAATGGCGTGGGACTATGTTTATATGATTTACTTTCATGACAGTCGCAATGCCAAAAGACGTGACGAAACAACGAACGACCAATCAGATCACGTACAAGAAGAGGCCAATGAAAAGTTAACCACACCCACCGAGCCGGTAAACCAGATACAAATGAAAATGTTAAAGTCAGATATGCAATCCGAAAATGGAACAGAAAGAGAGGCAGTTGCAGTATGAGATATTACTGAAGGTTGCCAGGCAACCCAGGATAGAAGAAAGACATAAGTACAAATAGTGATGTAGTAAGGAAGCCTGTTAGTGCCATGAGAATAATAATGTTAAATTACGTATTACAATTTTAGTTGGTCATTAGGGATCGTTAATTTGTTATCATGAATTATTAAGGTGCCCTTACAATTACATACTTGTTATTATCAAGAATTCATTATGTTGTATTCATTACGAACTATTAAGTTTTGTAACTAATAATTGTTATTGCTGTGGCACTTATATGCAGAAGGTTTCTACCTCATTGAATCGCGGTTTTCAAGCAGCCTGAGAGTATTTACTACAATGTGTACAGCTTATGAGAACTGTTTTTACTCTTTATATGTAGATTGGTTATATCAGCAATTTATTGTTGATATCATTAACTATTATATAGCAGCTATTGATTTCATGATATCAATATAAATGTTTGGTGATATCAACAATCAATTGGTGATACCAACACTTATTTTTAATTGACATCATCAAATCAATTAATGGTATCAGCAAATAATTAATGATATCAGCTAAGTTATTGCTGATATAACAATTTTACGAATGAAGAGTAAAATGGTTTCCATTCAAGCGAAGAACCGAAGATGTGGATTATTGAGCGAGTTGCTGTGTCTGGAACTGTCACGTGTTTCGACTTGAATGAAAACTTGCCAATACAAGTCAGCTGCATATAGATACACACTGAAGCAGGCATCCTTAATAGTGGTAACGTGATATATGAAACAATTTCAAAAACAACGAACTTTATCAGTTATAACTCGTCAAACGACCAAAGACAGTGTGTTTATTCAATATTACTCGTATTTAAACCGTGTACTTTTATCCTTGCTTAAGCTATTTCCAAACTAGATATTTCAGAGATTTTATGCAAATCATGACAAGTTGTGTTTCAGCATATATTACTAGTATATTATGATGCCGTTGGTCATCATATATGTCGCCCTCTATTCTCTAGGGTACATGTCACTGTGTTTAGCTACATATGCTTTCGACGTGGACAGTGACCTAAGTATTACAGGTCACGTGATGTCTGCTCACCAGCTCAGGTGGATCAGATCTCGAGACAAGTGAATCAGTCTTCGCTCCCGTTCTGAATCGTTCGGTTCGGAATAGTAGCCCTGGCTACTACTGGCTACTACTGATCATTGTGGTCGTATTTGTATCTATTTTGTATTCGTCTTTTATACATTTTTTTTACGTATCGTTATAGGACACTACTTCGGTATTGAGACCTCCTTGAGACCTCGTAACCATTTTCGTTTGTTTTTCCATTTGTCATTGAGGGCTTCGTGCCGATGTATTGTCCGTACCGTGGCTGCTTGTATCATAATAGATTACGAAATCTACTCGGCGCTCCTTCTTTACTCGTTTATCTGTGTGCTATATTCTTTGCATGTATACAGTCATAGCGATATTCAAGAATCGTCGTTACTAACACACAACCATCCAAGCCGCATTTGTTTCCATACCAGCACCAGTCCTCAGTAGGAAATATTTTGGCGCCCCCCCCCCTTAGGCTGAGGTAGCGTTACAATATCTTTCTTTGAAGTATTATTTTGTATTTTCTGTAACCACAATACACATGTAAACATATATGTGACTTTGATAGGCTATATTTATTTGCTTTGTAGACAGATTTTACACACTCTTGAAGCGTATGAAGGTTTATTGGTTTCCAGTTTTGCCGTCAAATTAAAAAAAAAACCTATAATATCTAAATGTATTCAAAGGTACTTTGTCTGAAAATTATGACCATGATTCTCAGACGTCGAGGAGTATTGTAAATACTAAACAGTCTCAGTGAATACAAATTGGTTTCATGGTGGTAGTATATTTCTGGGCTATGTCGATGACCATGTAATTAAGTAAAGAAAGAAATATTAATCAGAGGAAATACACAACATACACATGTACTTCAGTTTTAAATAATTGGTGTTTTTATTGCCGATTTATTTACAGACTAATATAACATTATTTAATGTTTGTAGACTTACTGAGCTGGTAACAATCACTGGTTAATAGGCTTACTGAGCTGGTAACAATCACTGGTTAATAGGCTTACTGAGCTGGTAACAATCACTGGTTAATAGGCTTACTGAGTTGGTAACAATCACCGGTTAATAGAGCGTGCAGGAGGACTAGGACGAGGTTTGTCCAGAACGATTCTTCAAGTTGGTTGATTTCCATACAATCTCCGTGACGGCGCCCTCTAAAGTGACGTTTATTTAAAGTATACTGGCAAATCTAGAGTATGCCTAGCTGGTTTATCCTGGTGCGATAGGCAACCATTTCATACACTGTACACCCATCAGTATCAAGTCCAGTACTGTACTGCTGTTTTCTGCATGTAGCTGACTGTATGCTTCAGGTAACTTTTAACGGAAAGCTATTGAGATGCCATCGTTGTGCACTCCTTGAATGTAATTCCATGACGCAGGCTGTATGCTGAGACAAACCCAGTGATGACCAAGATACAGACGTACAGCTCTACCGCCACTAACTGCATTGAACTGTGTGTTCGCATCCGCGCCAATTGACACAATTGACCTTTCGCGTCTAAGTGGATCGACACGATTCTTCCCGGATGATCTGCCAACATCGACATATAGTTCACTGAATGTAGCTTTTCGAACATATTAGTCCTTTGGACTATCGGGAATCAGGCGCACGAACATGCAGGCCGCATTCTTTAAAACTTTATATCACACTGGATGACAACTTATAGGATTTGTTTGGAAAAAATCACTCCTCATTCGTGCCATTTCAAGTTCTTTTGTTAACAAGTTCTCCGCGATGTCCAGCCCTTTATAGTGATAGTAAAATATAACATCTTCCTCTTTATCTTCTCATCCTTCATCTCTCGTGTTAACTATAGAGTTACTGCCATTCACACGATATAAATTACTAACTTGACCTCATAATCACAGTTCGAAGAGGTATATAGTTTAACATCTTTTTCAGTAGAGGAAGGCGTCCAAGCATCTGATTGATTGACGTCATCTTGTTTATAGAGACCAGAATTGTTATCTTTGCCTCAGTCTGTTTTATGTTTCCTTTAGTCCGTCGTGCCCGTATACAGCAACAGAAAACTAAACGCAGTATATAACCAAGGAGTTGCCATTTAGAAAAGGTAACCATAAACACCACCGACCGACAAACGTTTGACAGGTTAGTTCAGAAATCCAAGATTAAATTGTCGACAAACCGCAGGCCCCAATAACGGTAAACATGAAAATATTATGTGGGAAGAAACAACGTCTATACCGGCGAACACAGGACAACAAGTATAGAAACGAAACGAAAAAACGGTACAGGCTACCGAAACACAAACAATTACCGTATAAACATATACCAATCCTTCCTAACACTAGAACATCAGCCTACAGAAACACACAATTACCGTAGAAACATATACCAAGCCTTCCTAACATTAGAACATCTGGCTACCAAAATACACAATTTTTGTATAAGCACTGAGTATACCTAACACTACAACATCAGCCGATGACAGACAACAAACACATGTATACAAACTCATGGCATCCATGGTTAATACGTAAACAGCATACAAGACGGACCGGAAGCACAGGACGAACCGGAAGCACAGGACGAACATAAATTGAGACTTTTCTTGATGGACGTTACACGACGAAAACTAATGGGACGTTTCCTTGAACAAAGACGAGAACAAGACATCTAACATACTTCTATACAGAAGTGCGATTAGCACGCACAGTTTGTTTTCATAGGGCAGTAAAATCTTGTCAAACTCAAGCAAGAAATAAACGAGTTGAACACAGCGGCTTCGACGCAGGTTTGCTTAGGGAAAACATACTTTCCACCTTGGCGGTTTGGTGTGCAGTTAGTGAGGTCCGATTCGGAGTCCGCAGAGCAATTCCACAGCAAAATCTTCAAGAGCGCTCAGCACAAGTCGACCAATGGTTTAATTCCGTCTGAAAACTTAGGGATTCGCTTACAGTTAAAGGCAGTTGCAAATTCTCATTCTTTCATATACGAATAAGGATCTTATTCTCGTTCATGGTGTGATGTATGAATATTCATGCAGTCGTTTTGTATATAGGGTACCGGGAAATCCACGGTTCCTTCCGTGATCCCGGACACAAGTCGATAGTCTGGTTAAGGTACAGCAGGTAGATGAGTGTACTTGGTTGTTGAGGTGTATATGTATGGAATAAACACCGCCGTCCGTTTGGGTGCACAATATGTCTCTTTAGTCACAGCTCCTTCTATTGATGGCATTGTTGTTATATACTCTATATACCAGTGATGTTTCCAACTCATTGGGCCTATTCTTGTTATAATTTTACGCAATTAAAAGTTTGTATCATTTTAGGAATCGTTTTTACATTTTTAAGATAAATATTCATTTTGTCGGCTTTTTGTATATATATATATAAATTGAAATAAAGTATAAAAAGGAAGGAAAGTTATTGTATGTTAGTTCCTTATCGCCTTGGCTTTCCTATCAGCAACTTGGATCGCAGCCAACCTGAGCAGCTCCCTCACTATCTTCGATTTGCACTTGTTCATCTCACTTAGACCAGCTGTAGAAAGAAAAACGTACATAAATACATATTGAATCTCAGTGGTATCATATAGTATTAACACAAGAACATTAATACGAGTATAAATTACTGGCACAATGGAGTACCAGTACGAGATATAATATGTAAGTTTACACTATTATATTTGCTTTGTGCTACAGTCTTGCCCCCCCCCCCCCCAAATGAAATCCAGTGATGTATTCAAAAATACTTCTTTTTTTACATCTTTTCGAGTTCTAATCACAAGCATACCTCATGTTCATACTTCATATAAGGTCAAAACTTGGTAATCAGTGTGTCTATGTTCCACTGAACCATTGGATATGTATTTGTGCAGACGAGGTGCCCATTAATACATATATTTCTTGGTAATTCCTACCATCAACCATCACGGGGTTGCCCCCCTTAAGAAAAATCTTGCCCCCTAACAATAGAATACTGGCTATACGTCACTGTTATATACTCCTACTCACAATGCCCCAAGTACGAGCAGACATTGAATACGAGTACAAAACACCCGAAAGGGAGGACATACGACTATACCATGCAAGGACTCAATACAAGCCTATCATATACGTGTAAAATTATTGTACAGTATACATGATACAACACACCGACCTGTGTATTGTCGTGTCAACAAATAGTCCCACCATGTACTGAGTAAGTCAGTGTTATAGTAAACCTATATATATAATTGAGTATCTTTTAGCTTAATCTTTCTGTTTATGCTATATGAAGTCATCAATTAATTAAGTGATATTTATTATATTTATTTAGGGTCCGTCACGCGTGATTTCAGCACAAGCTATTTAGGATTTAACAACGGAAGTACGTTTATCCGTTGTGTGTTTGAAGTAGGCCTATATTATGTTTGCTTATTAAAACAAATAAAAATGCTTTCCCAAACTGCAGGATTTGAGACTTGCAAATATTTCATGTCAATACATTATATACTGCTAGAAATCAAAAGAAGATTGATAGTTGCATAGAAAGCAATTAACTAATGAGTATAATTAATTAACTTTAAAGGTTAATTCATGGATAAAAAATCGACATCGCGCCATCGCACGATTCGTATTGAAATCAGTCTGTTCACTCTGAAAAGGTTTGGCAAATATTTTACGCAACACTGTGTACTTATAAGTGGAAATATTTACTCAACTTTAGTTTAATACAAATATGTATCCAACAAAAGTAAAAGTGAAATTACGCTGGTGTAACGAATTTTAATTGCCAAAAAGTGATACATTGGTCAAAATTGCGTGCATTTTACTTTTTATTGAGCAAAACTTCATAAAATGTTGGTAGTATGTATAAATGTCCAGTGGTGGGTAAAATATTTGGCTAACTTTTTAGTGTATATTCTTGATATAGGGTAGTCGCCTTTCAACGTTCAAACTAAAAGAAAAAAAATTTTTGACTACTCCAAAAGAAACAAAAAGTTATTGTAATGTCAGTCAGTAACTTTTAGATAAAGTAGATATGTTACACACATGCACTTAGTCTTGGTCAAGACATTCGTTCTATCGTCAAATTATAACACAACTGAGAGCGCCCTTCCACAAATCTGCCCTGCCAGGGGAATTAGCCTTAAATGGAACCTGGTTTCGACAGATTTTCGAAAGATGAAGTGAGGGCGCACTCATATTAGTTGTAACAGGCAAAGTAGCAGCAGAATGCCCGGGTCTTGAACAAGACTGCCATGCGCTTGAATACCGAGTTCGAGTAAAGTACTAGGAATTATTCCAATTTACCTTTTGGTGGAATCCATTTCTTCCCGAAGCTTCCAGGACCCAATTTAAAGTGAGCACGGCAACCTGGCTTACACTGGTTAGGTGTGCAGGCTGAGAATGAAGATATTTAAACGAGTTAAGATAATTAATCCGATTGAATTCCTATAATTCCCCATGAATACAGTTAATTTATAACAAAGATAAACACAAAATATAAAAACGAAGAGTGTTAGAAATTAACAATGGATAAAATGACAGTATTATATCATTCACAACAACGTGGAAGTGAAGGAGACTTGAAGAAAAAGGATATTTTTTGGGGGGGGGGGGGGGGGAGGCGATCGTCCCCATCGCTCCCCTCCCCGCCCTGGCGACACGCTTGGAGAAGTCACTATATATTCTTAGCGTTATAGAATAACCATGTGTGCTCTGTTCTCATACTGTTTACAGTACATAAATGTATCGTTCACACTTTGTCTACAAAAGCCTATGTATTTCTTTAAAATTGGATGATTTATTTTTGCAGTAAAATTTGTTATTTGCCGAATCAATTTTAGAATTTGGATAAACTTAAAAATCCAAAAATGGTACAGCAATTGCGTTTGATTTTTCGCCCTTTCAATTCCATTGTTTAAAGTTCTCACTTTGGTCTTGACTATCTTAACAGCACAGTTTATGCTACATGTCATTGTTTATGATTTACTATAATTATGATTTGAATAAAGTTGTATATAGCTCAGTTTCGTCGATTTGGGCTTCATTCATTCACTGGCAACTACAAAACTGTCTGTCCATCGGTTTTATTACATTTATTGGCTTCATTCTGTATAGTCGTTGGAAACAATATTTCGGTTAGGCCTATTCTAACGACTGGCCAGTCTGTGTGAGTTCACGCGTGCCATGTTTAAATTACGTAATATATCATGCTTGAACTTCCAAGTATAACAATATCGACGTTCGATATAACGGTGGTATAAAGTTATAAATATACTCATAATATAACAGGCATGGTAGCAGGTTATCTCGTTGGGTAGCGTATGTGGCGCAGGGAGGGGGTGGGGCCTCGTAGCGATGACAGATAGCAAAATGATAGGATAATACTCAGTAAACTTGAGACGCAATTGGCTGGTATTTCCTGTCAATTACGGATTAACGTCAACAGCGAACTGGTTTCACTGAGCCTTTAAATGATTTCGTAATTGTCGTCCAATATTTTTTGTCCACCAATGTCCTTTGGGGTTGGAGTGGGGGGGGGGGCGAGATGTTTGACTGAGGAGATCCCGGCCACCTTCCCCCCGCTGGTTATGCCCCTGATATTCATGCATAATAATACAACACTAATTAAGAAAAAGATGTATATAGGGTTTAATGTAACATGCAATACCCTTAAATATTTGCTCTAGATTGAAAAGAAGAAAAAGGTATTACACAGGAGAACTTGTGAGAATCAGTAACGAATGGAGTTTTTGTCATTTTCACATTATCTAAAATTTAAACGGAATATTTACCGAATATTTATAGAGTTACGATATGAAAATGAATTGTTTCATATTTTCTATTTACATTAAGGCTGATTTCTAAGTAGGTGTTGACAGTTTCCAATGAGGGCAACATGAGATTTCAAAAGTCATCCCGAAATTAATCTGCATTTATTGGTATCTTTATGATTAACGTAACATATTTTAACCGTTGAGGGGATTATTTGAGATCCCTTCCATCTATTGTATAAAAGATAACTTACGAGTCATTGAATCCTCTAACTTCTCAATGACGTAATTTAGTCCGTAGTAAATACCGATGCTGACTGCAAAGAACATGATTATGCTGATTTTTGCTCGCGTTGGAGATAGTATAGGCCTACACACTTGGAATGTGTTGTCTGAAACTGCAACTGAAGTATTGTTTAGCGAAAACACATAGCTTATGTTTTCTTCAACTATATTCCTTTGTTACGACATAGACAAAGGCGTACGCAAAAGTAGCGCGTACTTTTTCAATTGTCTACATTTACGTACTGGTAGAGATATGTTACAGCGCTAAACACAATCTTTGATATGGGCTGATCCTATGATAATTTCTGCTACGAACATATGCTGTGCAAGTCAACCAATGTGTGCAGCTTTCATAAACGCGCGCGTCTATAAGTACGTAAGTCAAGTAACACAACGCACGATTGCGTTCCTATATGGGTTTTCGATTCATGATCTGGTAACGCGCTTGTCATGAGACCCACATGGACACTGTGGCTCAGTGATGTAACTGGGTGCTATGGATACGTAAATAAATTATATTTGTGTCTCATCGGGGTTGACGGTTATTGTACTTTGAGTTTTTCACAGCGCATGCGCAATAACGGAGATGTGCTGGTACGTGCGCGTGAGATGTTGACGTACTGATTCGGCCTGCCACGAGACACTTAGGTGAAGCAGACTGTGAACATTCGGTGAATAATATATAGTCACATTATAAGTCACATTCAAACAACCTGGATCGTCTATACACAGATGGGCAATGACGGCCGGAAAAGGTTTCACCCTCAGGGGAGGGGATAACAGATTCCGACGGGTACTCGGGTAGTGGGACTGGCACAGGGGCGGAATTTGATGTGTGATAGTGGGGAAACCTTTAAAAAGCCCCAGTATATGGTGCAATACAGTGGCGTAGCCAGACTTTTCCATCTGGGGGGGGCGGGCAAAAGGGGGGGGGGGCGAAGGGTCTGATTGGTGGGGCAGACTAAGCTAGTACAAAAGACATACCAAACAGTTTGCATGACAAACTGTGGCAAATCGGGTATTGTGTCAGCAATGTAGGGTACAGATCAGTGGCGGAGCTAGGGGTTTTGGTCAGGAAGGGCGAGAATGGTCTGTAGGGGCGCTTTCGACACTATCTAAGCGGAGCGCCACCACTGGTTGGCGCGTAGCGTACCGAAAT
>JXUT01144321.1:0-15104 GCA_000934455.1 Apostichopus parvimensis
TGCTTATTCGATATCAGTCACGGGAAACAGCTAAAGCCTGTCCAAATACTTCTATTGTTCTTCGCTTTGATTGTTCTGTTTCAGTTAGTGAGTTGCAAAGACAAACAGCTAACAAACTTTGTACAGGTGAGAAAGATGAAATATCAAAATTCTTTAAAACTTTATTAGTTAATTAAGCGATAAATGAAATGGTAACGTAGAGTTATTTTGATAAATAATCTTCTTACTATTTAGTTTGGTGTTCAAAATATCACAATAATGTATATGTTTGGTTGAAATGTCACGGACTCTGATCAGGAACATTTCTGATCGCGGAAAACAAATCGGTGGTTATTGATTTGATCGTCAAAAAAATGGCAAAGGCATATATTGTGGTTTACCTAAGACTGTCGTGCACTAGTTTTGATACCATTCTGATATGTCGGTGCAGACCCCTCCCATCCTTTCGTAGCTTAACGATCACGTTTGCAGGCCACAGAAATATCGTAAGTTCATCAACTTACGATTTACACTTACACAAATATCGTAAGTTGATATATACTTACACAAATATCGTAAGTTGATTTACACTTACATATTGTTGTACCCCTGATTTACACTTACATATTGTTGTACCCCCAAACTTTTACTTTCCTCTCCACTCCCCCCCCCCCCCCCCCCCCCCCCCCCCCCACCTCTAGCACATAAGCGATTCCGACACATGTAATTGTAGATAGCAACAGAATAGTCATATCCATGCAGGTGTCTCGCTGATAGTAGATAGCCTGTCTTAATGATAAATGAGTGTATCTTGTAATACCGAAGCATCAATATTATTGTCATTGCAAATTTGAAGAAAATTTAATCTACTTTATAGTGTACTGTCATTGTTTTCAAATAAAGATAACCAGGGTCGGATCAAGGATTTTTAGAAAGGATGGGTGCGCCTCTGGGGTCATTGAACCGACCTCCTTGCAGGGGACCCCCCGGACTATTAAGTCTAGAACACAACCCATTTAAGGATGATTTTAGTCATAAATTATGTCTTGATGTGTCATAGTCCAAGAGGAAAAGGACAGTTTAGAGTTGGTAACATTTCTATAGCTATTTAAAACATGCGATATCTCTAAATGGTAATGTTAATCCGTTGTTTTATAAAGTTAAACTCAACAAAAAGTTGTTCAATTACCACCACTTTTCCTGGACAAATTTGTAACGCATTGTAAATATCTCATTTGAGGCTATGGAATTCTAATCTTTTCCCATTGACTTTTGTTTTGCGCCCGGGGAACTGATCTAATGGTTTGTGTGATCATACTAAGTGGTTCAGCCACTTTAATTAATGACATTCATAAAATGGTCCTTTTAAAAATAAAAATAAACTGATAAATAAGTTGTATAGAAATACAGCATAAACTGCTAGTAGTGTTTTCTGACGGTCTGCAAATATCAAAATTAAGTTTGTGTCTAAAGACATCCTTTAAGAGTCAGCGGCAATGCTAATTCAATAGAAAACCCAAAGGTTAATGGTGTTGTATTTTACAATGCTGGATATCTGAATGCAAACTTTATGTGTTACAATGCTGGGTATCTATATACAAACTTTATGTGTTACATTGCTGAGTAGTAATATACAAATTTTATGTGTTAACAATGCTGGGTAGCTATATACAAACTGTATGTGTTATATTGCTGAGTAGCTGTATACTATAACTTTATGTGTTAGAACGATGGGTAGATATAAACAAACTTTATGTGTTACAATGCACTGTAGATTTTGTCAAGGGTGTGTCCCCCGTGAATATTATGTTAATTTCATGAAGTTGAAAGGGACATATGTTTATATGAATTATTTATGAAAGCATAAATTAGCACTTTATAACGGTACCCCCGAAATACAGTAAGTGGTCCGGATGATGGCGGATGTGTCTAGAACTCGGTATAGATTGGTGTGTACTATATATAGGGTCTGCTATACATCAACATCAACTCGCACTAAATGTTTCTATGTATATTGTTTCTTAAACCTTATTATTAAAGAATAATACATCCTTATTTACGAAAGCATTTCTATCTATTTTTATTCTCTCCTTTCGTCATTATATGTATACGTGAATTCCTTTCGATACAAGTCTGGTTTAAATTAGTAAATCGTTTCATTAACCATGTAAAACGTGGAGCTGCCATCAACTTTGTTTTTGTTAAAACTAAACATATGACCTAGTTGTATACGGTCTCAATCACGGAACCCCTTGAAAGAGTGCTTACCCCCCCCCCCCCCCCCTCTCACTCCCCTTCTCTTCCCTCTTCTCCCTACCACCACAACTGTATAGTTACTGTTATGGGCATGCTTTACCTCTTGCATATTCACAATGCTACATTTACTGATGACGTCATATGTACGTCATCACCCTCGTAACCGTCCACGCTAGTACCGCGTCCTGATACCAGTCAGAGGTTTATACACCGTTGTTGGGGAACAATAACACGGTTCTGCATTGTTTTGCCGTAACATTGCGTTACCTGTTATATTCCTATCGTTACTTGGTTCACATGTGCATCTGCTCAAGTTTTGACTCAAGTCTTTAGTGACTTTGATTTCATCTAATTATCTAATCACTTCTACTACGGAATGAACTTTCCCTTTTCTATACCATATCTGACATCCATCCAGTGAATCGAAGCGGATCCCTTTATAACTAGTACAACTATCCTTGGATGAACTTCTAATCATTTATTAATTCCGCGCCGCGCCCTTTGATGAAGCACTCTTTATCTCGGATCATCACAAAGGCCCAGCCCTATAGTACACCATCGAGTTAATCGACCTCTGACCCAGTCTTAATAGATACGTTATTTCTTTCTATATGGCGACTGAAGTTAACTGTACTCTTTGTTATTCACTTGTTTGTACCATTCACCTTTATTATCCATATTATTTGTAGAATATAGAAATATTGTTATTCAAAATACCATACGAAACCTCGTTCATCTTTTCTTTTATGCGTTAACACCCTTGGAAACTCTTTCTGCCGGAATACGAATTGTTTACATGTCGTTTCCGAAACATTACAGTTTACACCGCTCAGGTTTAGTGACGTCATGGGGGGGGGGGGGTGTTAAGACAATTTACTCTCAAGTGGATTCCAAACAAACATATATGCAGAATTATAACGTGTTTATATTGCTACACAACATATTAACCCGATTATTATACAGTAGTTTGGTACCGCTGAACTACTTAACAATAGAAAAGATTAACGTTAAAGTTCAGAACGGTATTCATGGCTTAAGATACTTGTAGGGCGCCAGTTACGTGGGTTAGCAATGATTTATTGCACAAGAACAAATAAAAAAGACCTTAGTTTTGGTCTTTCTTATGGGTCTCGTTTTTAGGTCAATTGATAAAGAAAGTAACATAGGAAAGATGATTAACTACTTCAGCTTATTTTTGATCATTGAAAGAAACCGAATTGTAACGGTCAGTTTACAGAAAATATATAATGAATTACCCCGAAATGCGATGGATGATCAGTACTTCTGACATCAGTACATCCTACAAAAGTACGCATTTTGCTGAAAATCTGAAATATATTATCTCGGCGACAGTGAAGCCATAACTACTGTAGCCTTGAGCACTCTAAATAAACCGTGAAAAAAAAAACCTCTCAAGCTGATTTATTTATGCATGACTTATTAATTTCTCCTTCGCTACTGATTAACAAATAAATTATCGATAAAAGCATATAGTTGTTTAACCTTTGCGTGAATGTATAATTAGACTTTATTTATATTTTGTATCAATTTGCATATACATTTGGTATATTGTTTCATTTGCATAATCATAGAGCAGGTGTTACCCAATTTAATGTGGGTAATATTCTCGTTATAAGGGATGCATGTCGGTTCACATATGATTGTGTCCAATGAATCATGCACGAACGTTACTGGGAATATTGAATAAATATGGAGTTTTCTGTTACTATGTTGAAAGATGGTGTTACTTGTGCTAAACTGCAGTGTTCACTATTATCTCAAATCCACAGAATCGGTACCGTATGATGCAATAGTTGTTTTCAATAATGTAGAAAATTGATAACCTCCTTGTAGAAAGGAGACAATTTACGGAATCTCGCTTCCCGGCCTTTCGGCTAAGATCATGTGTAGCATTATGTTTCCCTTCGAGGTGCGGTGAACCATGATAAACATCTGACGATGATCACACAGTCACAGTCTCGATGCAAGGGGCTGAGAGCGGATCAGTCGTACTTTCTAAAAAACAAAATATTTACAAAATCTATTAGCTTTTAAATGGATCCGTGAAACTGGAAATTAGAGAATGAATGTTTTTCGATATAAATAGCAGGAAAAAAGTTCATGTTTTCACCAGATGATCGTAGAAACATTTCCAGAAGATGGGCTGTTATTTAATCGGATTCTACCCACGTGTATGGCGCGCCGTTTGTACCATATGTATGTGCCGTCGCAGAAATTTATGTGGCCGTCGCGGAAACGCATGTTGTCGTCGCGGTAACTGAAGTTGCCGCTGCGGAAATTTCCGTTTTTCAATTTCGTCCCCTTCAGATAATTTTTCAAAATAGTCCTGGCAACTGTCATAAGGCTAACACTAAACTGTTGTGCTATATGGCGAAATGTAGCACTTTAACAATGGTTAACAAGAGAATTCAACCCACCCACCCCCCGGAATAAAGACCATTCTCTACCCAGGAAAGTGTGAATTTGAAAACTCGTGGAGTGTGCACATCCGTCGCCGCACCCCCCCCCCCAACCCCATCCCGATGCCGTACACAGGATTTTAAAAGTGCGCGGGAAGCGGGAAAAGTGTTAATTTCATACGAACGATTTAGGTATGGGATGAGTGACTTGAATTTTAAGGGCCAGGGCGGTCAATGATTTTATGAAGTTCGTGTGGCCGTGGGGTCCGCGGGGTCTTTTAAACAGTTTAGACATCAGATATGGTGGATTCTCAGGGACATTGTTGGTCTTTGACATTGATGGTCCATGGTTGCGTTGGGAGATAAAGTTCTTTTGTGGGAGGGGGGTTGATGTTGAAAGGGGGTATACATCCGTAGTAATTAGTGACGTAGCCACGGGGAAGTGGGGGCGGTCGTAAGAAAATGCTTCTTTCTATTTAGAATGTAGGTCATACCCTCTAGAATCATTGCCTAGCTGCCCCTAATTTAAAAACAGCTAGATTTCTAGCTATAAGCCCTTGGTATATCGCAGCTGTGGTCATATTTAGCCCCCGGCTGAAACTTAAAAAAAAATCCCCGTCTGACCCATGGCACGCCAATATAACCCACCTCCTTATGAACCGGCCTGCGTTCCATAAAGGTAAACATCATGTTTCCAAAAATTGAATCCATTCGTATCAAACTATAACAGAATGGAATACAACCATGCCCGCGTTTTCTGACTGATATCGGCATAAGTTGCGAATTACCCTTTGTGCTCCTACTAGCAAAGATATCCGAAGATGAAATATCTTTGCTACTAGTCACTGCACGCTACTTGCTTGGGCGAGATTGCGTAATGCATTGCGTTGGATGGTTCTCATTATCAATTTCCCTCTGCAACTTCAAATGTGGTTACAAGTAGTCAACTAATACTAAAAACTAGCTGCACAGGTATTTGACTCTACGAAAGTATCAACTAGTGTAAGCGCCTTCGCATTCAACTTTCAAGTAACTTATAACATCATCTTCTTATCATATAACCTAAGGTAAGCACTTAAACACAAATATATTTTTATATTACGAAATGGTAGTGGCTATTGACCCGGCCGCCGGGCCTCTAAGCCCCGATCGCTATTCACCCGGCTGTAGATGGTACCATGGAAGTTGTGCACAGTCCTGTGTAGGCCTACGTACGTACGTCAGGCAGGGCAAGCGCATGTGTTCAGTAGGCCGGGCTATTAAAGTCTGCAATTGCCTGCGCTGCGGATCATCAGCGGCGATCGACCTCCACACAAACAAACGCAATCGCTATTCTCCCGCGCCATTCATTTCGGCAGCCGGGTCGATAAGCCACACTGTTCGCTATTCACCCGGCGGCCGGGCCGATAAGCTCCGCTCGCTATTCACCCGGCGGCCGGGTCAATAGGCCCCACCTTACGAAATTCCATGTGTTTTTCGTGGAAGTAGTACCTATACATTATAATACATTGATTTCACATCGAAATATATAATGTCGATGTCTATAGTAACTAGCCTACGTGATTACATCATGCATAGGCCTAGCACTTCTGCAGTTCATGTATATTATTTCTCATAATTACTGAAGAAAAGTGTGATTTCAGGATAATAATTAGGCGGGAATGTGGCCCTCGGGTAGCTGAAGCCACCTCCCATGCAGGAGTCTGGAGGTATCCCTAAAAGGACAAATTTTGATGTGAAATGGTGCTTTCTGGGACATATTTGGGGGTAGCCTTACTGTATCTTCCACCTCATCCAAAACATCAAACCGGACATACGATTGAAATAAAATTACTTTCATAGTATTATATATCTAAACCAAAAGCTAATGTTGAGTTTCATTGACATTTAGAGGGTAAATAAGATGAAAACACAGAGTGCATCTAACTGATGGTCATGAACATACATGTATATATTTGGCGCTCAAAGCTCACTATATAGATATCTCTGAATAACAGGGCTGCTTAAACATTATACAAAAATATATAAAACATATCTGGTTTTCATATTCTAGTTTTGATTGTGTATTGTGGTAGAGGTGACACCCTCAGTGATGTAGTCTGGAAACTGCATCTTCTAGTTGTGATAGTTTATTGTAGTAGAGGTGACACCCTCAATTATTTAGTATGGAAAAATATGTACATCAGAAATGTCGACCTTTTATTCGTTTCAACAGCAAGTGGGATCCATCAATGGCTAATTGCAAGTATGAGTATGTCAGGAACTTTGAGGTGGTCGATAAATGTCTACCAAATTGCTGGATTGTTGTTCGTTTGGATGGAAAAAACTTCCACAGGTTTGTTATTATGTTGCATATTCAGCGATCTTTGGGATCCATCCCACCGTGGAATGTTTCTAGCCAGTACCAAGGTGTGTGGGGGGTGGGGGTTTGAGGAGGGACAGAGTGGGAACTTGGGGGAAATTTGGCTTTCAATCATGATGCTTGCCCACATACAGTCAACTGTAGTAAATTGTTCTTCAAAGCCAGGGAATGAAAGAACAAGAAATATCTCAAGAAGTTGTGAATAGAGCCATGAAATGGCTATACTTTCCAGAGAAATGAGTACTTCCTATTTGTTACATGTAATGCAATCGATCAATATTATTCTTGAAAACTGGTGAATGTACAACCCTACAGTAGTTATCAACATTAAACATTTATCACAACTTCTTGCAAAAATTGCAATTGTCATGAATTAAAAATTGGGTTTACCAGGGAAGTGTAAGGGGTTAAGGGAGGGGGGATGTAGAACATGTTCCCTAGCCCCTAAATGTTCCTCTGATATGCACTTTGTACAGCATTATCCAACAATACCCCAAACTGTTTCCTTGCCCCTCCCCCACTTGACCCAATTGTTATGACTGTTAATAGTCTAATAAATATGGTCTAAATGGAATCTTTACTCTTCATGTTTGTGTAGAGATACACATATACCATAATGTGAGAAGCCCTAAACATTTTATTTCTTAAAGAATGCAGAAGCAGCTGGTATCACTAACTAAGAATCTGATTCAATTGCTGTTGACTAGTTCATTAGATAACTAGAGAGTTTGGACGATTCAGCCGTTTACATGTAACTGTCAAACTGGCAGCTGACAGCTATCACCAGTCTTCATTTAGATTGTAATAAATTTGTGCATAAAATTCCTACAATTTAAAAACCTTATGAACTCATTACCCATATTCTGTTATGGCTACAGTGAGTCATCTAACCTTGCTCTAGTTACATCAACTCAAAATCTACGATATTACGTCATCTCTGGGTATCTTCATATAATAGTTCATTAGAATGCATTGATGTCAATTTATTCATACTGATCTACACTGTTCTTTATTGGTCTTTAATACAGGTTTTCAGATGAGCATAAATTTGTGAAGCCAAATGATGACCGGGCCCTTGTGTTGATGCAACGGTGTGCAGAGTGTGTTATGAATGAGTTCAAAGACGTTGTGATTGCGTACGGGCAGAGTGATGAATTTAGTTTTGTGTTGAGGAAAACTACGACACAGTTCAGCAGAAGGGCAAGGTACAGTACTATTGACCCACAAGGGTACCTTTGTGAGAAGGGGATGGAGGCTTGGGGTCTACTTTTAGTTTTGGTGACAGTTTCCATGGTCGTTATGATGACATCCAACTTGTAAATTATGCAATAATTGAAAAAGAATAACAGGAATGACTAATATGTGATATGTGCATGTAATCTACATAACACATAGAAATGCTGGAAAGTATTATTAGTCAAATTTGAGGTCATTTGAAGTCACTGAAGATCAAATTTTGAACACCTCGAAAGTTCTACCAGTATCTCAAGATTGGGCAACAAAGGAACATGTTTAGTTTGATATGATTATTGAAGGTCATGTAGGTTCTGGCTTGCTGACTTCTATCCAAAGTCCCTAGTTCTTGATATTACATGTACTGTCTTTTGTGCAGAAATTTGTGATAAGCAAACTAATGTGGGCTAGAAATGTCCTGTGATACTCGGGTTTCAGAGGTCCTACCGGTTACAGGTTTTAGGATTCTTTGAGATGGTCTGATGTAAGAAAGAAAAGCAGAATTATTAAGAAAAACTGTTTTTAACTGAGATGTTTTTAACTGGAATCATGCCATGTATTTAAGATATTAAAGAATGAGTCAGACTGCAAATAGATATATACTGCAGTATGTAAGCAACTTAAACACATGCCATTGGTTGGTTTTGACAGGCCCTGACACACCCTGGTTCTCTGTAGTTGCTGTACTCCTTAAGGTTTCAGATACTGATATATTACATGGATTTAGATCAAATAAGTGAAAGCATTATGTGCCTTTCACAATGGTTGATATCATTTTCAAAAACAACAAATGAAATGAGGCAGGGAGTATTGCAGCAGGTACTGACAAGGTCATCTTGGTTGTTGTTGCACAGTTAAAGCAGTGAATTTGACACCGTTGAACTTTTCTCACCAGCAAATAAGATTCAACACTTAAAATGTCACAATCTTTGTTAACTGTGGACTTAGGGTAAGGAGATGTCAAAAACTTTTGTAACTATGGACTTGGGTTAGGAGATGTCATAATCTTTGTTAACTATGGAAGTAGGATAAGGAGATGTAAATAAATGTGAAAGATTGAGTTGTATAAGTATAGATAACTGTAGTTCATAGAATTATAATAAGCAAGTGAAATATCTATTGTCATGTTTTGGATGTTAATATTTCAAAATAGAAAGATGCATAAAGTAAGAGCGTGGTGCTTTTCTGTTGAAGAAAGGATTATATTTAATGGTATAGATTTCATATCAGGCTGACTATAGACATCAAGAACAGTACTTACCTAGTAGGTGACATAACATCCTTAAAGGGCAACCTAGGTGATCATATATATACCATTACTGTATCTGCAGCTAATTTAAAATTAAAGAGACTCAACTACAGCCTGGAAGAAGGATTGCAAAAATCATTATGTTAATAAATATCCTTGTCTGTTATACTGATGGTTCACGAAATGGAATGTTTTTGTCTTCACTGCTTGAATACAGCATGCTGTATCTATTATATATTGATCATATTGTAGCAAACAGTGGCGTAGGAAGGTACTTTTGAGTGGGGGGGGGGGCTGAAGACTGATGGCCGGCCTGGGGGAGGGGCCCCTTTTGAATTTTTTTGCATTTCCAGGTGGCCTCAGATGCAATTTGGTGCAATATGGCACACTCAACACCCACTCCATTTTGTAAATAATTTTGCATTTTCACCTGGACTTAGATGCAATTTGGTGCTCCAAATGAGATTTTTTTCTCATTTGGAAATGAAAAAGGGGTTTTCTGACTTGCGAAGCGGGGGGCGGAATGATACTTCCGCCCCCATATTTTTCACTGGGGGGCAGGCATCCCCCCAGCCCCACCGGTTCCTACGCCCTTGGTAGCATATACATGACTTTTAAGTTTTCTTCTGTCCTAGTCTCTTTCTTGTCCATAATCTGTCAATACCTTTGTTGAATTGAAGCTACTTTTTTATGTTTTGTCTGTTTATTTTTACTTTGTGGTCACTAGCCCATTAACAGTAGTTCTGTTTTCTAGTGTTTTGTTTTATATTTTGCTATTTTCTGTACTGTGTTTTAAGCTTTCTTCTGTATGATAAGATGAGAAATAATTTGAATTGCACTGAATTATCACGCATAGCTACAGTATATATTTTTCAGAGCTTGAAATATGCATTTGGGGATAAAATGTAGAAACTGTGTTTGTGTAGCACACTCAGTACACACAGTAACCTTTAAAATTTGTAATATCTTAAAGTAGAAAGTAACTTAATCATCATGATTGTTCTATGTGATGGCATGCATTCATGCAAGTATGTGTGTTGTGTGTACATGTATGTTTGTATGTATGGCTTTTTGTAATGATAGGTTGAAAGACTCCAACATGGGCTTTATACTGGCTATCTGTAAACTTCAATTATCAACTTTTGAATACTTTTTTAACTGCTGCACAGTCTGTAATTTAATAAGTTTTAAAGGTTGATTGGTGCTCGTCTGAAGTTCTTAAAATGGCCAATAAAGGGAAGAATGAATCCAAGTTGCTTCCTTGCTCAGTTTGTATAGTGACTGGCACAGTTCAGTTAACAGTCCACTTATTGAAGAATACATAATGTGGTTATCTATGGCATACTGGCCATGCAATTAAACTTTACTGGCCTATTGTTGCAGACCATCTCATTTCAGGTACAGTGTCTTCTTTGCCCTGATACAGCCAGTTTATGTGTGACTTACAAACCTATGACTGCTCAGTATCCATAGAATAGTTAAAATTCATTAGTCAATAGAATCTCTGCACCATGTTGTACCCTACTGAATTTGCACTTTGCATATTTGTGATGTCATCAAATTATTAAGAAACATAGACTGCTTAAACAGACTGAAGAAATATATGCTCTTTCAGCTGAAGCAAATAAAATCCTGCTAAATTTATTCACTCGATCAGGTATGAAAAGGTTAAACATTCTTATAGAGATAAGCGTACATGTACATTATTTCAGACTAACAGTTTACCAAACAGAAACAAGATTGCGTTGTCATGGCAATCCTATGCCTGCATGAATATTCTTGAAATGTAACAAGAGCTAAACATTGTTTGTCAGGTATATGATAAATTCATACCAGAGATTTGCCTAAAAGTGACTTATCCCATTCTTCATATTTTCAGCAATACTGTTGAATTATTATATTGTAATGCTGTCACTCTAAAGTTGTGATGCAATGAGAGTTCTGTGTGGACAGTGTGAAACCATTGTGGTAGTTTAAATTCCCTTGGAATTATATAGGGTTTATCTCTCCTGGCATTAAGTAAACCAGTTGTAATTGTTGGCAGATTATGGCTTTTGGGGATGCTTCTATGGGTCGGCAAGTGGTATCAGGCTTATCCTGGGATTGTGATGTAACACATGTGATATTTTCTAGGGATACTCAAGTGATCACATTCATCCCTGTAAAGGAGTACAATTGCTTGGGGATAGTAGGAATGCACTGTAGTATTTGTGTATTATGTCTTAAGTTAAGTTGTAGGGTAAAGTTCATCATTTGTATACATGTGGTATTTCCACGTATTGTTAAGGGATTTATATAAAATGCATTACCTGGGAGGACAATTAAAGCATACTTTGTGCCTTTAAGTATAGTTGTAAAGTGGCATAAAATCATGACCCTATCTCGACATTTTGTTGCAAATATTAACAGACCTCTGTCTTGAGGATCAGTGTTTGATTGCGATTTAGCACCTGAATAAAGTCTGTTGCTCCATTGGTAGTTACAATGCACTAACAGAAATACTCACATTAAAGACTAGAATTAATTAAATTACCTTATATTGTTGATTAGCACCTGAATAAAGTCTGTTCCTCCATTGGTGGTTATGCACTAGCAGAAATACTCACATTAAAGAGTAGAATTAATTAAATTACCTTGTCTTGTCGATTAGCACCTGAATAAAGTCCTCCATTGGTGGTTATGCACTAGCAGAAATACTCACATTAAAGACTAGAATTAATTAAATTATCTTGTCTTGTCGATTAGCACCTGAATAAAGTCTGTTGCTCCATTGGTGGTTATGCACTAGCAGAAATACTCACATTAAAGACTAGAATTAATTAAATTACCTTCTATTGTTGATTAGCACCTGAATAAAGTCTGTTCCTCCATTGGTGGTTATGCACTAGCAGAAATACTCACATTAAAGAGTAGAATTAATTAAATTACCTTGTCTTGTCGATTAGCACCTGAATAAAGTCTGTTGCTCCATTGGTGGTTATGCACTAGCAGAAATACTCACATTAAAGACTAGAATTAATTAAATTACCTTCTATTGTTGATTAGCACTGAATAAAGTCAGTGGCTCCATTGGTTGTTCTGCACTTACAGAAATACTCACATCAATGTCTAGAATTAATTAAATTACCTTGTCTTGTATGAGATACTGCTGGCTTGTTATCTGCCAGCTTTGTGCAGATTCCTGACTACAGTGATTGCATGAGATGATCATTTTCCTTTAAGGGAATTAATTTATATATAATCTTGTGACCTACTTTCTGTCTATTATGATTGAGATTAAATTAAGATTATATAAGATACAGCTAGCTGTCCAATTAATTCCTAGAAAAATATGACCTTTTCCGGAACCATGTTTATTTTAAAATTTTGTCTGACATGACTGCTGCTGGAGAAAACAAGCTGGTATATCAGCCTCTCCAGTCACAGGAAAAATAGACTGCAGGAAGTCACCGGGAGAGCCAATGTAGTTAAATTACAAGCTTATGGGTAGAAAGCTGTAAATATGGATGGAGGATGCAATGTAAACAAAAGCAACTACTTTTAGTTTGTTAGGCTGTCATAGCAGCTAGTGACTGTATAACAGTGTTTTTGCACATATTGACTAGTGGAGATAATTTAGTTCACCATCTTTTTTCTTTGTAGGAAAGTGTATGATTATTGTAGTAGTCACTAAATAATATTGTAACAATGTTACTGTAAAGTTATGGAGCAATGGGAATTCTGTGTGAACGGTGTGGAACCATTGTGGTAGTTTAAATCCCCTTGGAATTATATAGGGGTTATCTCTCCTGGCATTAAGTAAACCAGTTGTAATTGTTGACAGATTATGGCTTTTGGGGCTGCTTCTATTGATCGCCATGTGGTATCAGGCTTATCCTGGGATTGTGATGTAACACATGTGATATTTTCTAGGGATACTCATGTGATCACATTCATCCCTGTAAAGGAGTACATTTGCTTGGGGATGGTAGGAATGCACTGTAGTATTTGTGTATTATGTCTTAAGCTAAGTCGTAGGGTAAAGTTCATCATTTGTATACATGTGGTATTTCCACGTATTGTTAAGGGATTTATATAAAATGCAATACCTGGGAGGGACAAGGCAGTCTAATCTGGTTGCTGTTTTATTTTCAATATATCGCTGTTAAAAATACCATCACCTCTCTGGATTTATTTTGTGTACATCTTCATTCTCTGGCCAATTACAATACAACATCTTAGGCCAAGAACCCTGAATGCTGGCCAGCGCTACTCACAGATTAAAGTGTTACAATATATTCAAAAATTATGGTACTTGAATTACTTGAAATATGTCACTTGCTTATGACTCACCTGTCACTTATGATGTAAAGGAATATAGAACTGTTGAATATGTGTAATGATTCTCCAAGGGAAATCAGATTGGTTTGATTGTTACTTCCTGTCACGCCTCACAAGAGTTGTCTGTGACGTTAGTGGTGGCTCTTTGCATCAAAATTGAAAATTGTGTCACCTATGACCTGATGAATGCTTTTGTGTAAACTGCTTGCCCAAGTAAAATTCCATTTCAATTAATTTGCTCCAAGGTATATCAGGTACAGTATGTTGTGTATTGAACTGTCTTCCAATAATTACCATAAAGGTTTGATAGAGGTCAAATTTTGATATGTCAACAGGAAGCAAAATATGAAAACCTTGTAAAGAAAGTAACTCATTTATTCCAGATTTGATGCATCTCATTCCCAGAATCTAGAAATAACCCACATATTCAACAATCAATGGCAATGCCTAAAGCTACAAGGCATATTCAACAAACGATGGGAATACCTGACCTACCTCTGAATTCTGGAATTAAATCTGTACTTTTTTAATGAATCTGTGCGATAATTCCGCATTAGCAGTTGTGATTTCAACGAATCTCATTTGGTTTCTGAGGAATTGATGGTTGACTGTGAAAAAGTATAATTGACATAATAAAGAGTGGTTGATATCTCTTTGCAATGAAAACAGTCTGTAGTACAGTGCAAAGTGTTGTGTGAACTGTAAGTATTTTGGGGATCACACATGTCAAACTGAAGGTGTTTAGAAACAATTCTCATGTCTTTTGTTTCATCTTTTTCACCTCCAGTAAGCTGATGAGTAATATGGTATCTCTCTTCTCATCCTCGTATGTGTACTATTGGAAGGAATTCTTTGGTGATGTCCCATTGTTATATCCCCCAGCATTTGATGGAAGAGTGGTTTTGTACCCGAGTGACCAAAACATGCGTGACTATCTCAGCTGGAGACAAGCAGATTGTAAGTTTTAACAAAATTCTCATACAGCTAGCTGGTCTCTTGCAAAAGACTGGAAATATACTTTTATTGGGCAGAAATGAGATTGCTTATTCCTAAATTCAGGCAAGAGTTTTCTAACTCTGAAAATATTTATGCTGGCACCTGTGAGGTTAGTCATGGCAGCTGTTGGTTCCATTCCATGCATTCCTAGCGAACATATACAATATATTGTAATAGTAAATATTCACACAGGCCTCTCATACATCCTTCATAGAAATTTAGTGTCCAATTTAACACAATTTAACTCCAAAAGTTAAGCTTGGATTCACTGCATACTCGGTATGACTTT